>CAWUFW010017302.1:0-268750 GCA_963921515.1 Calotriton arnoldi
TAGTCTGGCAAAAGGTGGGGGTTACTGCAACAGAAACCCACTTTCCTACAGTAAAGCAGCAAAGTTGCAATGAACCCTAATACAAGAATGGAAAATGCTCCACTCACCACTGGTGGGTAGTAAAAGACCACCAATATTGCGAACAATTGACAGCTATGACTGACACAGCTGGTGTAGTCGGTAGAGGTGTACGAAGTATTCAAATACCGCACTCCACAACTTTTGCAATTTCTTTTTCAACTATGTCAGGTTTGCAAACCATAAAACTGGTGGTTTAAAAAATTTGGGGTCATAAAATATACTGTTCCCGTACGAGCCAGACTGAGAATCAAAAGCACCCCTGGAAAAAATGTTCAAATCAGCTTCATTCCCTTCTTTCCCATTCTCTCTCTTTCCATCAATTGTCTGCCTCTCTCCTTTCTCCCTATCTCTCTGATCTCTATTCTCTCTCTCTTTCCTTCCTCTCTCTTTCATTCACATCTGTCTCTCTCTCTTTCTCTTTCCCCCGCTGTGCCAACTGCAATAAAGTGAGAGGTGCACCACCAGCAGGTTTGAGACTTCAAAAACGCCCAGCAAAAATGCAGCCCACTGGGGAAATGCCTGATGAAATAAATGGTCAGTCCGGGCCTAGCTGCCAGACAAGGCCGAGAGGATGCCGCTATGCAGTCGCTTCCCTTTTTATTCAGCAGATGGCTTTCTAGGTTCTTGTGAGTGTGACAAAACTTCAGTGCAGTCTATTACATATGTAGTAATGTTCTGTAGCCTATACACCCTCCCTAGGAAAAAGTTTCTGGTTCATATCCCGAGAGGCTCAGTTCCAAAAGGTGCTGTTTCTCGCTGTGTTGGCAGATATTCATATCTGTATAAATATGGGTTACTTTTTAAGTAGTATTGTTAGGATCCGAGGTCCTGGCCTTAACCCCCTGTATTTTTACTTGTTTTTGTAACATTTGTACATTCTGGATTTATCCCTCATACGTTTATGTGGCGACTGGATTAATTGCATTAATTGTACCTGGCTTGTTATTTACGTCTCAAGTTGCACGCACAATGTATTTTATATTATATGTGTACTGTTTAGTATCTTTTACGTGCTTTTATCTGTTTATATCTTTTATGGTAATTTATTTAACTGAATAAATAATGTATTTATCTATCTATTCAGCTGTGCTGTGCGCCGTGCTCCGTTTCCTTTATGCCGGAACCCCCATCTCAGTATTTCCAGGACAGGACTACTGGCATCAGGGAAAAATAGACTGAGCCAGGCCGAGTGGAGGCTATTGTGTCTTCCAGTCCCCGCTACCACTCAGTTCCCCGCAGCTTCATGCCCCATCCATGCTGGGTGGAGCGTGCTAGAGGGAACGTCAGGCGTGGGCGCAGCCGAAATACTCCAGTCTCCGGCGATGCTCGGAACTCAGTATTTCTGAAGAGAAAGATAATCACAGACCATTGGGTGGAATTTAAACACCACCCACCCCAGTGGGCGCACAACATTTCTCAATAGCCAGCAAAAGGGCTGCTTTTCTCCCCCACGCTCACTCGACAACATCCTCAGCTAGGGATCTGCGGATAAAGTTAGTGGTCCCAGCTAAAGCAGCAGCAATGAGTATTATATCCATGAATGAATAAAATGTATCAATCACACAGTTACCCTCAGAAAGGTGTCCTGGCGCGAGGCAAACATAACGTGTAGAGCACACAACAGTGTCAGACAGCAGAGCAAGCTTTTCTCATTTGGAGAGGAAACCATAGCACAGAAGCAGCAGCATTAAGTTCTGTTTTAGTGCTAGCTGTTATATACTGCACTTAGGAAAGGCAGTAGTGTACAGGTGGTGGTAGGGAACTAAAAGAGGGTGGATTAGGTGGGGTGCCAAATTTGGTTATGCCTGGGACGCTATTTCAGCAAAGACCAGCCCTGCCAACCACTCACCCTGCCAGTGCTGCATGACTCCCGGGATTCTGAGCTCCGAGCCTGGGGAGCTGCTCACGGCGTTAATAGCGACTATTCGTATCCGGTGTGGGCGGGAGTCGAGAAATATCTGGGTGCGGTTCAGGGAGGGAGGGATCTGTTTGTTCTCAGGTTGAACGTTTGCGTGCAGTGCTTCCCATGTGATCTTGTAGGAAATAAGTTTTCCATTCGCTTCTGAATCTGTCAAAGGCTGAGAAAAATACAAAGAAGAAATATCAAAAGATCGCACACATACAGACATCAGCATGGGCACCACTTCCAAACACTGCTAGGGCACACCCTGTTGTTACTGTTTAAAGAGAAGCAAAACAGGCACATATGCAATAGATGCCAACATTTTACAAAGCAGCATTATGTTTTTAATAGACCACTGACGGGCCACGGAACAAGCATCTTTACCAGTTTCGCTCTGTGTAAGGCTGTAGATAATTATGGGATCAGTAGGTAAACAAGACACATTTACATTACAAGAGAAGGTGTGGGAAAACTGTACTGTTAGCGGGAAAGGGGAGAGCAGGGTGTGCAGTTTTTCATATACTAGAATATGTTTATTAACCTGTACTCAAGCATTACTCTGAATCTAAGGCCTAGATTACCAAAACTTTCAACACAACACAGCACAGCACCCAAAGTTCCTGTGCTGCGTTCCGCGAGAGTGAAAGAACAGGAATGCACCATATCTACAAAGATATGGCACTATCCTGCTCTCTCCCCAGCGCTGACGCAGAATACCGAGCGTCGCGCAAATATCTTTGCACCATAGTGGGAATGTGTCTGCGTGACTCTTGCTTAGGTTGTGTACTGGAAGGGTGTCCTTCCAGTACTTAATACTATCTCTAGACAAACTTTAAAACTTTCCCTAGTTATGATGTGTACTGTACACTGCAGTACACATTCAAAGTGGGAAACGTTAGGACAAATAAAAGCCTTTCTCCTTTTTACCACCTGTTTTTAAGTGGCGTTATTTTTTGGTGCAAGACCAAATCTACTATTGTTAGTAGATAGGGTTTTGCATCAAAAAACAATGGCTGGTTGTTTGGGAACACCCATGACCCACCCATGGAACGCCCCCTTGACGCAGAGTAACGTAAAGCAGCGATTTGTGTTACTTTCAGGAAACTTTGCAGTTAAAAACAAGTAAATAATAAAAAAAAGAATTTCGCAGGTCTGTGTCCCAGAGCAAAATGTTTGTTAATCTGGGCCTAAAACTTCTTTGTTAAAGTTCTAACTAAATGAGCCATCTTGGTCCCCAATCAGGTCTGTAAACTTCCCCCTTTCTCACCCTACACATGTTTGTATAATCAACATAGAATGCAATCTCTTTCTCACGTTCATCATCTATCTCAATATAGAATTCTTTTTGTGACTACACACACTTGTGTTTAAACAGCCCCTCCTCCACTTCCTGTAATATTACAAGCCACAGCATAAACAGAGAGGGAGGGAGTGATTGTAGAACTGAGATGAAGCAGGCTTAGACTCATAGTAATGAAATTTACGGTAAGTAATAATTACCTCTTCATCCGCCTCCCTTGTCCCAGTCATTACTAGCTGAGCGTGTAACAAGAAGTATGAACATAGTACCCAACGTCTTAAAAATCTTAAACTCAAATTTATTAAGAACAAAAATGATTGTACTGCAAACCAAACGGCTTCACAAGAAGCTGACAAAGCAAAATGAATCACTTACAAACTATAACGCTAAACAGACGTTAGAGGAGTAGCCGATGAGGCCCCCATGCCAACTTTCTTAAAAAAGCACCCCTAGTTTCTGCCAAGGAGACTGCAACCCCTCTAGGGGATCTTGCTTGAATTTAAGATGTTAATGAGCACGAGAGACTACACATGACTCTGAAACAGCTTTCCTAATTATCTGCTTAGAGTGCATATCGATGGTTTCTTGCATTCAGAAGTTTGAGAACTAACAAATGTAATGTAATGTAATTACACTTATATAGCGCAGCTGTCACCCCACGGGTATCCTGGCGCTGAGACTCATCCTGATGTCAAAGTGCATGAAGATGACCTGTCCAGAGATAAAGAAAGACTCAAGTTACTCCTCCCTCGGTAAGAGCCAGGTCTTCAACCTCTTTCTGAATGGAAGCAGGGTTTGAATTTGTCTAATGTCTAAGGGGAGATCATTCCAAAGCTGTGCGGCCGCGACACCAAAGGCTCTCCCACCAGTCCTAGTCTTCTTGAATCTCGTGGTAGCCACCAGATTTGTGCTTGATGACCAGAGATTTCTTCTGGGAGCATACCACTTAAATTTTTTCTGCAAGGATTTTGGGCCCAACCCCGTACAAAGGGATTTAAATTTTATTCTTTGGCAGATTGGCAGCCAATGAAGATTCTTCAAAGCCAGCGATGTTGAGGATCTACGCTGCCAATTTAGAGCCAATTTGGCTGCTAAGGTCTGAATCCTTTGCAGCTTCAGAATTACTGAGGGGCCGATTCTGATGCGGGTTGGAAAAGCTTCCCGACCGAATCGGTTGGGAAATGGTGTCCGACCCACTCGGATCGGGAAAGTCCGACCGGCGGAGTAGGATGCATCCGGATGCTTCCAGATACGATTTGGTTGAACTCCCATTGACTTCAATGGGAACATTTGTTCCTAACCGCATCAGAATTGGGCCCTCGGTCGGGAAGACACGTTCCCGATCCGATTTGGAAGGAGCAAATGCCGTTAGGAGGCCTTCCTAACCGCATCAGAATCAGGCCCTCGGTCGGGAAGCTTTTCCAACCCGCATCAGAATCGGGCCCTATGTTTGGTGCACCCAGGTACAGTGAATTGCAGTAATCCAACCTGCTCATTATTACTGTCCTCACTACCTGTGATCTGGTAGTGGTGGGCAGCAGTGGGAGGATCGTTCGTAAGGCTCTAATCAAGGAGAAACAGGTACCCACTGTCTTATTAACTTGTGACTCCAACTGGAGGCTATCATCCATCATAACCCCTAGATTGCGTACTGTTCTAGCTGGAGTCAGAGGTTTGTCTGTGGGGGTGAGCCTAAATTCTGAGGGGAAGGGGCGAGCTATTTTAGTCGTAGAGCAGTATACGATCTCTGTTTTTCCTCCATTGAATTGTAGGGAGTTATTTCTGAGCCATTTTGTGGTACTTTGCATACACTCCTGGAATTTATCCATAGAGACTGCCTGGTCTCCTTCTAGCGAGAACACCAATTGTGTGTCATCTGCATAGTTGACTAAATCAATGCCAAAGGACTTGATAATCGGGATGAGTGGGCGCAAATAAATGTTAAATAAAACTGGGCTGATTGCTGATCACTGTGGCACCCCGTGTCGCACGGGAGTCTTTGAGGATGTAAAAGGTGGGATAGTCACCGCCTGTTGCCTGCCTGTCAAATATGACGCAGCCATTTCAGTGCCAGTCCTTTCACTCCAATCCTCTTCAACAGAATGCTATGGTTCACCGTATCGAACGCGGCAGACATATCCAGTAATACCAATACGGTTGCATTGCCATTGTGTGCCCTCATTCTTAGGTTATCGAGTACTGTCACTAGGGCCGTTTCTGTTCCGTGCCCTGGACGAAACCCGAATTGTGCCTCGTCTAGCAGTTGATTTTCTTCCAAGAAGTGGGAAAGCGATTTACTGACCACTCGCTCCAGGATCTTTACTGGATAGGGCAACAGGGAGATAGGTCTAAAGCTTGATGGACAAAGAGGATCAAGAGTGGGTTTCTTAAGTAGCGGGGTCACCATCGCCTGCTTCCAACCCTCTGGAACGGTTCCTTTATCCAATGATTGGCAACAGATCTGCCATATCCGGGGAAATAATTCTCAGTGAAACTCTTTCCATATGTTCTGTGGGAGAGGATCCAGAGGACACACTCAGAGCTAATTTATTAAATATTTCCTCAGTGGGAATTTGAAAAGACTCTAACACTGCTTGCTGATAACTGTCAGTTACTTCTTCCTGTTGTTCCGTCCCCACTATTGTACATAGACCTTTTTCCACATCCAGATTGGATTTATCATTTAAGTTGAGACCGTCAATAATCTTATTGATCTTCTCATCAAAGTGTATGGCAATGTCATCACAGAGCTTTTGTGACGCTTTAATCTTGTTGCTCACACAGGCCGGGTTGGACAGGTCCTTCATTATGGTGAAGACAGTTTTCGTGCTGTTGGGTGCCACAGAATGGTTTTAGCATAGTATTCAGCTTTAGATCTAGCGATCATTTCCTTGTATAGAGTCTGTAATTGTTTTAAGGATATTTTATCTGAGTCATCATAGCGCTTTCTCCATTTTCTTTCTGCCTGGTTACATTTGTTTCGCATCTGTTTCAATTTTTCACTGTACCAAGGGGCAGACAGTTTCTTCCTATTCTTTAGCCTCTTAACCGGGATGATCTGATCCAGCGTATGGTTTATTTGATCACAGAAAGTCTGATAGTTTTCTTCCACCGACTTACTGGGTACAAATGTATTCTGTTCTGATAATAGCAGCACCTGTCTATTTTTCAGTAGTTTGGCCCATTCCCTTCCTTGGCGGTAGGTTACAAACTGGATCAGCTTGTTGTTTGTGCTGGGCAAGGCTATCCAAAAGTGAATTAGAGAGTGATCGGTCCAGCATTGGGGCAATACTTCGACCAACTTTGCCTCCGCATGGTTGGCAAAGATTAAGTCTAAGATTTGGCCTCCTTGGTGAGTCGGTTGGAGTACCAATTGCTGCAAATTGATGCTCTCACATGCTTGTGTTAGATCTTTGAGAGCAAATAATGCATAACATGACCTAAAGAATGACATTGTTTGCATATAGATTGACAGTTCCCTATGAACATCTAGTGCATGCAAAGCAACCTCTTCAGGATTACTGGGATCAAGTTAAAATATTGGTAGTACAATGCCCTGCCCCACATAAAATTCCAAGGTAACCTTTGGATGGAATTCTGCATGTGGTCTTAAAACAACTCAGTCAGAAGGGATGGGGATGGGGAATTCGACAACAGGGCACCTAATTCCCCAACCCTATGGGCTGATGTGATTGCTATTAAGACAAAACATTAAATGTTAGAAATGTCAAAGTGACAGTTTCTAACGCTCACACGTGGTGATAACACTAATTGCAGGTCCCACGAGGGCACACAGGGTAAGAGAGTGATTTTCAAAGCTTTTCACTAAATACACGAGCCACTTAGGAGTCTAGATGAGATCACTCTTTGCATGTCTTCCTGAAAGCCCTAATGTTGGCCCATTGACACCCCCAAAGAAAAGGTAGTCAAACCTACCAAACAATCTATTTTGCAGGAAGTCTAAACTGCAGAGCGGTTTAAATGATTAAGCCTGCTATCCTTTAGAAATAAAACACTTGGAAAAGCTATTCGAATGTTTGAAATACACTTTTAATGCTGCTGGCCATCTAGCCTTTTAGATGCCTAGAGCTACTTCTCGTGAGTAGCCCCTTTTATGAAGGCAGACTTGTTCAATCTCTAGTCCGCCAGATGCAGGTGGAGAAGAGCTATTTCTGCCAGGGACATTCCACCATCCCTTGTTTCCAAAGTGGGAATCAAAATGGTGGCAGATGGGACGAGAGAATGGGAATATTAACTTTAATGCACACAATACATTGAGTTACTTGATGTTTAGTGTATGAAAATTTATAACACATTGGTAGCCTGGCTGTGTATCATTATGCAAATGATTTTCTATTGTGTGCATTTTAAAATTAACAAAGATGACGGCCCATATTTATCAATATTTCACGCAACACAGCAAGCCACCTTGCTGCTCTGCGTTACATTAAAGAGAGCGGGCAGGAATGTGCCGTATTGAATGTTATTCGTCGCATTCATGATCTCTGCCTGCAGAAAGCAGCACACTTAGAAAGAGGAAATAACGAGGAGAAAAATATATATTTCTCCATGTTGCACCTCTGGTGGGGAGGCATTCAGTTCTGATGCATTCCCAGGTCTATTAGTGTTGGTAAATCTGCAAATGTGTCAGTATGCACGGGTGGATGTCTGGGAACACACACGCTCCACCCATGGCACGCCTCCCTGCTGCAGATGAATGCTAGGGAGTGATTTGCGCTGGCTTGCTTTACTCTAGATTTTTCAATACATGCTGGGCCACGCAAGGTTGACTTGCGTGGCTTGGTAAATCTCATTTAGATTTTGCGCCTCGCAAGGGGCGCAAGGGCAATGCAAAACCTTGATAAAAATAGACTGACATGTTTAAAAAAAATGGGATTCAAGGCTTCATGGCGACCAAGGATCTATCGTAATTACTAACAACCCCTCGTCCAGGGTCATTGCCAATACTCTGGAGAGCAGGAGAAATGCCATTTGGCCACTGTAAGGACATAACATCTCTCTTCCAAGATTTGGGAATTGAGGGAACTGCAGAAAAAAACCACAAGTTGAGATCTTCTTTGCTTGCAAATAGAGGTATCACATGATAACTCCATCTCAACCTGTCTACATATACATATTGTCCCTCCCCAGGACACTGCTGACAAGGCTTCCAAATTTGTTTCCATGCAAAATCAAATTTTCTAAGCAATTTTGTTTAGGGAAGAAGAATGAGTCCCCCCTTGTTTGTTGACATGAGACCTTGCCTCCTGGTCTCTAGTCTATACAAGAACTTGCTGACCTATCAGGGGGGGAGAAACATGGTACAAAGCCCTGAAGATCGCTGTTAGTTCCTTCCACATGGAGGAATGACAAGCTTCCCCTATTTGTTCAAGAGTCCTGCACTTCTTTGTCAATTTCTACTGCCCCTAACCCCCAAGGCTGGCATTCGTAGTCATGACTGTTGGAGAGAAAGGGGTTACAGGAACCCCTTTCGAAAGAGGAGTGAGATCCATCCAGGAACTCAGCTGTTGTTTTATATTGTATGAGACTGGAATCAAACACTCCAGAATGGCCGAATTCCAATTAGTCAGAATGAGGTTCAACAGGGGTTTCAGTTGGAGTCCGGCCCATGGTCCCACTGGTGTTGACACTGACATATGACCCTGCAGACACAGCCATTGGTCGGATGAAATCTGACTTCATTCTACCAGTGATTGAAAATGAAGTGCTTTGTTCAAGGCATCACGGTGTGGGAGTTTTTCAAAATTAGCGAGCTGAGCGCAGGGCCTAGCCAATTGCCGCGCACTGTAGGGGTTGGCTATCCAAAGAGCTTAGGGTGCATGGACTGACAGCCGACCCCCACATATTGCCACAGGCCATGCACTGCAAGGGTTGGCCATGAGCAAAGAGTTGTTCACACCCCCACAGTCATAGTAGGGGTTGGCTGCCTGCGGTGGGATTTGGATGTGCAGTGTGGGTTGCCAGTTGAATATTGGACGCAGGATATTGGCTAAGGCCGGGCCCTGTGCCCAACCCCTGCTGCACACAGTCTTTTTCACACCCTCTCAGTCACTCTCTCACTCATTGTTTCACTCTACCAATCTCCTTCTGCTCACTCTCTCTCACTCAGACTCACATATAAAACAAACAACATATATTTTAATTTTTTTTATACTGTAAAGTTGATTCCAAAAAGAGTAATTTTTTATTGCATTTAAAGACTTCTATTGTTTTATGTATTATTACTTTTTGGGAAAAGCAGAATGAAAAAACATGAAAAATGGAAGAATACCTGGGTTAAATAAAGATAAAATCATAATTTTTACGTGTCTTCTGATGCAGAAGGACTTGATTTTTTGTGAGCTCTTCGACTTTGCTCTCCTCAAGAGATCAACTTGCTACATACCAAGCGATGCAATGCCACAGTGTTATGTTCCATATAGGTACCCCAATATAGGCTCAGGTAGCAACCTAATCTTTCACATATATTTTCCCCTGCCATTTCACTACATAACGGTTCTTGGGACTGACCTTTTACCTCGTTACGGTACTGCTTACAGGACGTGGGGCTTTCCCTGAAAACTAGCCTCATTCATTCTGCATGAGGATTCTTGGAAACTCAGCAGGACTACCATCTCCTGCATGATAACTATGTATAAGGGTCATTCCTTCAGTCATCCTAAGTCCGACATGACACAGCAAGATAGATCACCTGAGGGTACAACTTTGGGTATATAAACACCATATCTTTGCTGAGGCAGGGAGAGGAGAAAAAGGAATTCCATGCTGACACACTGACGAAAGACGCTGAGGCTCCTGCATGCAGACACTCCAGCTCGCAGTGGTCTGATCCCTCGCGGGGTGTCCATCTCGAGGCCAAAACGGGGTCCCACAGTCTCTCACTTCAGGTAATGGGGTTGACTTTATCCTAGAGGGATTCTTGGCTTTACACCTACATGCATGCTAGGTACACTTAGGTACATCTAGTTAGGGTCGCATCGTAGGAGTATGCATTATTACTGTCATGTATTTTTATACCTGCCTGTATTCATTGTTTTAGCACTATGGTAGAAATCTACCATCCTTTTACTCTGTTGGTGCTTATAATCATTTACATCTGTTTCTGTCTCATGGTTGTTTCAGCACACCTATTTTACGCTAGAATGACGCTGGTTCAATAAATGCTTATTGAAAACGTCCCCACCGTTTATTCTGTGTATTTCTCTGAGACAAAGTGAGCACGAGTGACTGAGCGAAAAGTACTGTGCTGTTTCCACGATCCCTGATGGGACAGAGTTGTCATGTTCGATAGCTGCCAAGAACTATTCTCTCTTTGGTAAGAGGGGTTCTAGTGGCACTGTGAGCTAGCTGGTATACAGGCAAACATACCCGGTGTGCGTGTCTAGAATCAGTCTGAACACCAATCCCACAGTCTATGTTGTCTAAACGCGCAGATCCTATATAGGTTTATAGGAACTACACGACAACAGTTTCGAAGCAGGGATCAATTTCTCCTTGCTACTCCTGTAGGATATGGTCAGGCGACCTCTCTCCAGCAGGAATTATGTATTGCAAAGCTGAAGAAGATGTACTCGCTTCATCTGCATCCTTCTTTCTCTTCGTTATTTGGATAAAATATCGAGTTGTAAATATCGTGAGAAAAAATATGTGGAAAAAAATATCATGATACAAAAATATTGTGATGCAGAAGTATCATTGTCAAAAATATAGTTTTTCCCAGGTAAGTAATGTCGTTGTTAGGAATATTGTTTTTGTTAATATTGTAATTTCAATTTCATTGCTAATAGTAATTTATAGTGTTGTAGTGGGTTGTTGGGTTTGTAGGGGGACAGGATGGAAAGTTAATTGGGTAATAATTACCAATTAAGGGTCTCATTACCATGTCAGGCAGAAAGTCTCCGGCCGACAGTCGGAATCTCCTAGACCGCGTCGGAACCCTTCGGACCGACTCGGTCGGTTTACAATCCGCCCGACCGATTACAATGTTCGCAGTCGGAAATGAAACTGCGCGGTTATTTCGAATCAGCTCTGACTCGCTCTCGGAGTATTCGTGTCGGTCGGAACCGCATTGTGCACCTCTACGGACAGCGTTTCTGACCGACTGATTATGATGTCGATTTCTGGCAGCCTTTCCGAGTCGGCCTGTCCGACACGAAAAGGCTGTCGGAGTGTGACTTTGGGGCCCCTAACAGGGCCCTCTTCATCCTGAGGCCACCGATTTGGAGCTGAGGGGGTACCTAAGGGACCCCCCTGTGTCACGGGCAGGCACAATGGGGTGCTCGTGACAGGGTGCAGGGTTTTACACACACAACCCATTTCCCCATAGGAGCCTGTGTTGTTGGGACGGAACACGGGCTCCCATAGGGATCAAATGGACTCCGACCGAACAGTGTTCGGTTGCATCGTAATTGGTTGGGCGGAAGCGCCAACCGCGATTCGGTCAGTTCCCGAAACCGAGACGGTGTCGGGCGGAAAGTTTCCGCCTGGCATCCTAATGAGGCCCTAATTATTAATTTATTATTTATTTTTAAATTGATGATTAATTATGTAAATTGTTTAATGATCATACATTTTTGTTATATTTTATGTGCGATCTAGTGGGTTTGTGGGGGGTATAGGGTTGGAAGTTAATTAATTAATAATTAATAATTGATAATTGATTATTAATTGTTAATTAATTATGTGATTGATTATTAGACTGGAGTGGGAATTGTATATTTAACCCCTCTGATGTTCATCGCTTTCCCTACCATTGCACAGACTTGAGTGAGAATAGTAAATGTAACCCCTCCAAAGTCCAACGCTTACCGTCCTGTTACACAGACTATGTGGGAATAGTAAATCTTACCCCTCCAGAGTCCAATTTTTATCCTAATATCCGTCGTATGGAGTGGGAATTTTGAATCTAACCTCTGCGAAGTCCAACACTTTCCCTACTGTTGTACAGACTGGAAGTGGAATAGTAAATATTACCCCTTCGAAATCCAATGCTTACCCTACTGTTGCACAGACTGGAATGGGAATAGTAAATATTACACCTCCAAAGTCCAACTCTTTTTCTACTGTTGAACAGACTGGAGTCTGTAAATCTTACCGTTCCGAAATCCAACACTTTCCCTACTGTTGCACTGTTTGGAGTGGGAATAACAAATTTAACACCTCCAAAGTCCTACACTTTCTCTACTGTTGCATAAAGTGGAGTAGGAATAGCATATCTATTATTCCCAGACTCCAATACTTTTCCTAATATTGATTAAATATAGTTATTATTAATATTTGTTTGTCATTTTAATTTTATATTGTTGGTTTATAATTGTATTTGTTTATACATTTCCATAAAATTTATTGTAAATGTATTGTTTTGTTTTTTTAATTTTTAATATGTTATTTTTTTGGAAATTTATTTAATGTTTTGGAATGGCACTTTTAAAATTTTATATGTTTCATTTAAAATATATGTATATAAATATATATATATATATATATATATATTCCACAGCAGGATCCCAGGGGTACCACCATCCAAAGAAAGGCGCAACACCAGGAAACAGACTCCAAAGGCAAAGTTAGAAAGTCAATGATGGTTTATTTGAGCATCAAATGTCCAAATGACGCGTTTCGGCCGACAGACATGCAGCCTTGATCACATAGCGCTCTACTGGTGAAAGGGTGATATTTATACAAATGTGTTAGTGGCAGTGTTTCTACTATGTTCATGGTGGTGACTGAGGAGTTTTGCAGCGTATGACTGTGGGCAAAATGCAGTAAAGCACATGTGTGACATCATGTTTTACTACAGTGAGTACCGCAAGTGTAAGCAGACTATAAAATAGCTACCTGTCTGCTGAAGTCAGTGATTGCCCCAGTCCTCCCGCATATGTGTCCTGGATGCTGAAATTGGTGCCAGTGGCGACCACAGATGCAGTCATCCGAGCATGTAAGTACACAAAGTAGCGGAAAGAATGCCATATAGTGAGCAGTATGAGAAGAAATTACCGTGTGCTAATACATCTTAAACACGAGTTGAAATCCCCACACTAAGCGAGTCAGTAAATCACTGCTCTCGGCGCGTTTCTAAAAACAAATAAAAACGCCTGTGGAACAACTAACGTGTCTAGACGCGGTGCACATTGAGATGGAAAGCATGTCTCTATTAAGAGAACATGCTGAAGTTTCCCAACAACTCGTAGTACGAGGTTAAGTCATGCCCCAAACAATGTGTATGTTAGTGGAATTATGTTCATGGTGCGCCACAAGCAGCATAAAACCAAGGCTCATGTGGAAATGTCCAAATAAAGCTTTGGTGCAAATAAAGATACATATGAAATAACTGCAAAATGCAATGTATCTCGAAACTGCCACTAAATATAGCTGAAAGTTAAAAAATGTTAGTGAGGGTGAACTGTGCTCATGGGCGTGTATATACATATTGAGGAAAGCGTGAGTGCAAAAATAAGTAAAGTTACTAAAGTGTGGTGTTCGTGCCTCCTCAAGAGCATTAAAGTTACATAAAAATGCATAGAATGTACTGAGGAAAAGATGTGTGCGCTAGCGCTAGAAATATTCCAATGCCTGTCCGTGCTTGAACAAAATATGACTAAAGCAGCAATGGGTGTATAACACAGCGTATTGAGAAACAGTAACAATCTAATCCATGTTCATATGCAGTCATGCTATATGTATGTTAGTTGTTGTTCAGCATAGGTTACAAGCCTGCAGTGCCTATGTTTAAAAAACAAAATTAAGACAAATGACATGACAGTATGAATACTGGGAAATGTCTTTGTGGTCGCACATAGCAAAAATAACGGGAAACCCAGCTACATGTAAATACAATGGGTGCACGGGCAGAGCCTAATATATACAGTGGAATGTAAACAGTAGATGTAAAAAGTGAAATATATACAGGTAATAACATAAATATACAGCTGTAAAGCGATGGTATGCTCACTAAGGATGTGAAAGCCATGTTACGCTAAAGGAAGTGGTGCAGATCCTCCGTGGTGTTGAGCCCGGCGGGCGACTTGGTATTGAATTGCAGAATGTATCTACTCTCCAACTGCCTCAAAAGCTTCTCCCTGTTGCCACCCCGTCTTAGTGGTGGAACACAATCAATGACTGAATAACGGAGGTGCTCTAGATTGTTATTATGCACGTCCTTGAAATGCCTGGCTACGGGGTAGGCTGGGTCATTGTTAACTATTGCTCAGAGGTGCTGGAGAATGCGCAGGTGCACTTGCAGTTTAGTGCTCCCGATGTAGCGCAGCCCGCAGTTACATTCTAACATGTAAACCGCAAAGTCAGTTCTGCAAGTGAGTCTGTGCCTGATAGTAAGTGGCGCGTGTCTAAAGGCTGAGTCTACCTTTGTAATGTTCTTACCAAATTTACATGCCCTGCAACTCTGGCATTTGACAAAACCCTTTCTGTCCGCTAGCCAATTCTGAGATGTTGCGATCTCTGGGCTGTTTCTGACTAGTGCATCCCTCATGGAAAAAGCTCTTCTGTAAGTGATGTCAGGTTTGTGGGCTACTACCGGTCCTAATGTGGGGTCTGATCTAATAATCCCCCAGTTCTTGTTAATTACAGCCCTGATAGCTTTTTCCTCAGTGTTGTGCGTTATGATCAACCTCGGGGTGACTGGGCTGTTAGGTTCACTGAGTATGTTGGCTGCACTAGTAACCTCCGGTGTGGATGGGACCAATAGCAGTTCCTCCCTAGGGATGGCATTGGCTCTGTCAATGGCTTTCCGTATGACAGCCGCTGAATAACCCCTTGCCCTAAATCTCTTGGCTGCTTCCCCCTGGCACTCAAAGCGATCTTCATGGGTGCTGCAAATTCTGGCTAAGCGTAACATTTCCCCATATGGAATGCTGGTTATGAGGAGCCTAGCGTAAAAGCTCGAGGCGTGCAGTGTAGAGTTTCCTGCGGTAAGCTTCCGATGGAGCTTAGAATGCAAAGAGCCATTGGCGATGTACAGTTTGACATCTAAGAATTCAGTAGAGGTGGCACTAATGTTAGCATTGAATTCCAAATTGAGATCATTGTCATTGATCTCATTGATGAAAATTCCAGCACTGTTAACATCACCTCGCCAAATCAAAAAGACATCGTCTATGTAGCGTAGCCAAGACACAATGTTGTTGTTGAAGGCTGTCAGGTGTTTGACCATATATATATATATATATATATATATATATATATATATATAAACCACACATACATACACACATATATATATAGAAATAATGTGCTTTTTATAGTAGTACATTACAAAATTAAACACAAAATACATACTTATAATAATTGTGTTACTATATATATATATATATATATATATATATGTACTTTAAACAAAATATATATATATATATATAAAGAAATAATATTTGTGCATGTTTTTAATTATATTAATGTGAAACAATATTTAAAAAAATATTTTTGTACTTACCAATATAAGGATAGGGACACAATATTTTTGTAAACAATATTTTTGGCACGATATATATGTTACCTGATATTGTTGATTTCGATATTGTCAGTAATCCTTCCCTTAATCTTCTTGATAGGTAACTGTTTTTCATGTTATGCTCTAAAACGTCTGTGCAATGTTGCTTCAAAGTGGTGTATTTCCCTTGGTTGCCACTACTCTTCTTCTCGCACAAAGTGTAAATCACGTATTTTGATGTAAAACAATGTCATCAAGTCTCTAAACGTTTACAGCATATTGCACATTCTGCACAATAATAATCTGTTCAGGCAAACAAAATCGATGAATGGTTTATGAACAAGAATATAAAAAGACTCAAAAATGTTTTTGCTTGGCTGAAAAAAAAAATACGTTTTCATTTTGAAAAAAGTTTTAAAAAACCCATAATGCACTTGATTTTAAAACGAATTTCTTCGGAACAGGGAAAAGGGTAACTTAAGTAGTAAAAAAAGAATCAAGGAAACAAAGAAAACAAAGAAAACATCCCAAAAAAGGATCAGCATAAAAGAAGTTCATGAGAGTAAATAGCTAGAACCAAAAAATATTTCATAATTAAGTCATTAGCCAAACATAGTGAGTTGGGTGTAAGGAACAGGGCAGGTATGGGATAGCCTTAATCTAAGTATTGTGGCCCCAGCCTGCTACGCATGGACAAACACCATGCAAGGTGGGTGCTGGCTTTCCATAACATGTTGGGCACATGGTCAGGCCTCGCAGGTAACTCCTGCTGCTCACGGTTGAATATTGTCTGCAGTAGGGGTTGCCTGCCCTCTGCGGGTTGGGTGCAGGGCCTGACCTTTGAGCCCCTACAACAATTCCTCCACCAACAGTCAACCCCTGCTGCAGATGGGGACAACTTTTTTAATGTCAACAGCACTATCAGAGATAGACTTTATGTCCACCCCGATGTGGGAATCCAACGCCCTCTGCAGCCAAACACAGCAGACTCTCTTTTTTTTTTTTTTAGTTACATTCTTCACTTTTGCAGATTCTGCCATAGGATTAGGAGACCCAGCACCAGCTCATTGATGTATGTTGGCCCTTCTGCAGTGTCTGCCACCCAGGTTTCAGATTTGCGGACCTGTTAATGGGCCAACGTGGGTCCATAATTATTGTCGCTGGTTTGTGGTTGGTGGCCCATGAAGCTTGTGCTGGATTAGCAGCCCCAAGCCAGGATGCATGGATTTTGTTGCTGTGCAGGAGGTCGCAAACCCAGCCAAGAGATCTATGTACTCTATGGCGAAATCAGAGTTTTGACATGTTTTTAATCATGGCTTGAGGGGTTAGGGTGTACTCACTCTGTCTCCTATATAAACTTTCATTTATTTTGTTTTTAAGGATGTATGGACCGTGCCCCTGTGTTCTGTAATGGGGACTGCAACATTTTTCCTGATGTTTTCGAACCCAATCAGAGGGCTTCAGTCCCACGGACCCAGCTTCGTGTTTCCAGAACGGACATGGATGATGGGAAATTTGAGTATTTTTGAATGTTAGGATTCATGGAGGACTGCGAAACCAGGTTCACAGAACTCTGCAAATTAACGGTATGGATATCTCTAAAATGTATCATCTTCATGGCCACACCAGTCATTTTTTAGACACACATTTCTTGAAAACTACTGAAGGAATTTGCACCAAACCACAGAAAGCCACCTCCTTGAGTAAAGTTCTACTTTCATGGCATATCTGATGTAACTCCATACAGCTATTTTTTGTGTATCAAGGAGAAAAGGATCTTAGGGAGTTAAAATGGCAAATGTCCCTTTTAGGCCTCCCCTTTTTTGCCCCAGCTTGATGAATCAGCATGAAATTTGCCATGAAGCAGGAAGAACCTGAAGTGAATGTTTTCTTTTCTAAAAGGTTTGTGTAGATTTCTTGAACAGTGCCAAACTTATTAGCAATACAAAACATGCCTTTTCAATCGAAAAATAGATAGTCTGAAATAACCATAACTACACAGGTGCTATTCTTCACCATATATATAGCCCAGCGACTGCCACAGGGTAGTTATAGTTAGGTTTGCGTTTCCATAAGAATTGCCTTTTTTGTTTTGCTAATAAATTTGGTGCCATTTCATTAATCTTCATGAAACTTTCCAAAAAATGCTTTTTTCCCCTAGTGTGTGCATGGAAAGTTCCGGGGTGTTCCATCAAGTGGGAGCCGAGAAGAAAAAGGGGGGGGGGGGGAGAGGGGCAAAAACACAAAATCCTCATTCATTTCCATAGACTTTTTTAAGAAGCGCTATAACTCATGCTCTAAGGTAACTATAACTTGCGCCCTCCCCACGCACTGCTAATTACTCCACATATTACATCGCACATGACATGCTCTATGCCATCATTGATTACATCACTGCAACATCTGAAATGACATAATTGATGACAAGACTGTGCAGGGTTATGAGTTATGGTTACCTTTGGACACAAAAGATAAACTAATGGAGATAGAGATGAGTTTCTTCACTGTCAAAGTGGTTGAGGCAGCAAACAAAACATGTTTTCGAATGGACCAAAACCGAAAGTGCTAATAAAAGATGTGATATTGGCCTTTGTCGTGAAATAATGTGCTGTATATATAGTATACGGGTACGAGTAAAGAAGCAGATGCAAGAAACCTGTTAAAACGACTTGAAAAATGTATGAAGTCAGAAACCACCAAATGGTGGGAACATAAATCCCTTACGAAATATATTGAAGTGGGGCGCATTCCAAGGGGGTTACGAATTCTCCTAGCTCCGAGCTTTGAAAGCCCAAATCCAAGTATGTTGAGAGAATGGGGGGAGAGCAATTTGGCTGCATCGATGAATTTGGTGCACATTTTGGTAAAATATGCTGAAATAGATCGGCAAGCACTGCTGGAGGAAATCACACAGATTAATGAATCCCTGACAAAATTAGAACCGAGTGATTTTATTGCCAAGACAAAGCAAGATATTCAAGACAGATTGGAAAAGCAGGAGGAGAAAATCAAAATTAGAAAAGCGCATAAGTTTTTGAGAGATAAATGCGACTACGAGGAAGGTCGCATTTTTACTTTTGCCCGCAAATATGAAAACGCTAAAAAATCCATGTTTGAGAAGGGCCCACAAGGTGAAAAATCTCCACAAGCAGCAGGGGGTGTGATGACAGGAAATGTGACAGGAAATGTACCACTGGATAGTGACTCCCTAACCAGCGAAGTCTCATCGGATAGCGACAGCACTTCTAATATGGGAATGACAGGACAAAAAAAGAAAATCTTGAATTTAGGAGAGGAGGTTGATTTATTAGCATTCGATCGGCGCCAAACCCTGAGACCGCGGAATCCAAACAACAAATCAGGGCAAGGAAAAACGTACGAAGAAGGGAACGGCGCAAGAAACGAAAGCGCACCATTGAAAAAACAATATTGGCGCAAAAAGTAAATAACAGTGACAATACTATTATCAACCTCTCCTCTTTCACATTATCACAAGCGGAAGAACAATTACTTAGCTTGGGACTATCCTTTTGCCCGGTAAGCGATTTTAATTACTCTCAAACCAGGGTGGACGTTTTCTGTTTTATAAGGAAGTTGAAATTAAAAAAGTTTTTTGCAATAAAGGAGGGGCTGAAAGAGATGCAGACTACTAATGTTGAAAGTGGTGTCAGTGGGAGAGGATCCACCATTGAGTTAGAAGCTTCAGACGCAACTGTATTGCGAGACTTGTTACATTTAAATAAGGAAATGAATATGGGTACTGAATTGGAAGGAGAGTTGTGCACCACGCAGGAAGGGCTGCGTTTTGAAAATATTACCCAGTTGGGAGCTGGGGTGAGTCCTTTTAAATCTAAATCCAAGTTTGTACCCATTATGCCCAAAGACGCAATAGATATATATCATGAGGTTGTTGTTGAAGATATCAAAAAATTGTACCACCGTACAAAACATAGAAAGCGATATAAAAGCAAGAAGGAAATGGATTATGTCAAGTTGATTAAAAAGTTGGGCAGCAAGCATGAGATCATTGTGACTAAATCCGATAAAGGGGGCAATATGGTCATCTGGCCCCAGAAAGACTATATTTTAGAAGCCAATAGACACTTGCAAGATAATGAATGCTATGAGAAATCCTCGCATGCTAAATATAATGTGGCAAGACAGAATCTAAAAAGGAACTTATGACCTGGAAGAGAGAAGGGGTGATATCAATGGAAGAATTTAAATTCATGAATACAGAAAATCCAGTTATAGCTAAACTTTATTTCATCCCTAAAGTCCACAAAAAAACGATACCAGTTCCAGGCAGGCCCATTATATCGGCCATCAACAGTGTAGGAGAAACTGTTACACAATATGTGGATTATTTCCTTCAAGATTTTGTCAAAAATTTGCCTAGTTATGTTAAAGACACGGGTGACTTTTTAAGAAAGGTACAAGGTATTGTATGGTCAGACAATCTACTGTTTATTACACTGGATATTGAATCCTTGTACACTAGTATCGAGCATGCTACGGGTCTAAGGGCTATTCAATATTTCTTAGGTTTGAGATCAATTGAGTTTTACCAACACAACAAGATGCTTTTAAGTTTGATCTCATGGTGTCTGCACAACAATTATTTTTTATTTGGCAATGATATTTTCCTACAGAAAAGAGGTGTTGCGATGGGGGCCTGCTTCTCCCCCAGCTATGCATGTTTGCATGTTGGCTGGTGGGAGGAGCAGGTCCTCAAAGTTTCATATGCCACCACATTCAAGGATCATGTTTTGTATTGGTTACGGTACATTGATGACGTTTTTATTGTATGTCGAGGCAGTGAGTCAAGTGCATCTGATTTTATTAAGCAGATCAATATCAATACTGCAAATCTTAAATTTACTTCTAATATCAGTAAAAGCAGTATTGATTTTTTGGACGTTAAGGTTTACCAAAATGAAGGGAAATTACGTACCACTCTATATAGAAAGGAAACTGCTGGCAATTTAACTTTACATGCCAGCAGTGCGCATCCTAAACACATGATTGACAATATCCCTTACGGTGAATTTTTGCGACTTAAAAGAATATGTAACAACAATGAGGATCTGAACAGATGCACAGAGGAGGCATATCATAGATTTAGACAAAGGGGCTTCAGTGAGAAGACCCTCAAAGCTGCCTTAAATAAAACTAAGGAGCGATCTAGGGAACCCTTAATAATAAATAATGTAGAAAAATCAGTTAATGACAACTCTGCCCCGAGGTTAATCACTGCCTTTAGTAAACAAGAGAGGAAAGTACGCGCCATTGTTAAACGTCACTGGCCAATTGTTCTGACAGATGGTGTGTTGTCAGCTAGATTGCCATCTAAACCCACTATTACTTACAGAAAGGGCATTTCAATGCGCACGCAGATAGGGAAAGTTTGCCCAGAACTAGCAGCTGCTAAAACGTGGCTGCAACCGAAGAATGGCTTTACGAAGTGTAGCACTTGTAGAGCTTGCAAATTTGGGAAGAACACTACACATTATTCTTCGCCGTTCAGCCCAAACGAAATAGCTATTAGGGGCAATTTCTCATGTAGAACGGAGTTTGTGGTATACATCCTGACATGCACCTGCGGACTTAGATATGTGGGCAGTACAAAGCTGCAGGTGCATGTCAGGATATTACAACATCTGCGTGCCATAGTAAATAACGACCCCACGTATCCAGTAGCCCGCCATTTCAAACAAACACATAATAATGATCTGAGTTGTTTGTCTTATTTTGTGGTGGCAGCTATTCCGAAATTTAGAAGGGGAGGGGATCGTGAGAAAGCCCTGAGACAACTGGAATCAAAAATGATTTTAGAGCTTGACACCAAATTTCCATATGGTTTGAATAATACAGAAGATCTGCATAACTTTCTTTAGGTAACTAATGGGATGTATCCATGACCATAGAATATTATTGGCCCCCTGGTATCCGTATTCTCATTTCTGTGTCTATTTGTATATAAGTATATAGAAGTATTTATTTGAGCAGCGGTCTACAGTATGTAGGTGCGGTCAGGATTGGATTTTATTCAGTTTTGTATGCACTTTAGTACTTGTGACCTATATTTTGTAAACGTTTTTAATATGTCTTAGGAATTTTTTTAGAATTAGTACACTTAGGGTAGTTTGCACTTTAACATTACCATTTTTGCACTTTAATATGCATTTGACACTTTGATCGCATTTTAGGCATAGTGGGATAGATGATACTGTGGGGTCTGGTATTTATTACGAGAAGGGTTGGAGTAGGTTCTAGAAGTGGTCGTAAATAATACTGCATTTAGGCAGGAATTAAGTTTATTACTAGTTGTTTTATATCAAGTGGCGGCTTTTTTATAATATTCATATGTTGAAGAATTTGCAATTACGCATTGTATTGGCAAGATTTTGCAGATATAAATAATGAATGAATTAAGATATTTTAATATATTTAAATATTTAAAAATATTTTTATGTATTTATATTATATTTAAATTCTCCGGTATTCTAGATGAATGTGGAATCATCAAGTGAAACAATGTATTTATACGGCCAATAAGGATATTTTTGGGACCTATCACCCACATATGGACTAAGATATGGGAAACATCCTTTACCACGCAACCATTACAACGCGGTATGGTTACATCGTGGTTTTGACAACGCAAGTCGTTACATTGACTTGCACAGGAGGGCGCTCTAGACTAAGGAATAGTGTGAATTACTATTCCAACACCTTCCCTACTGTACGTAGACTGGAGTTGGAATAGTAATTTACACTATTCCTAAGTCCAGCGCCCTGCAACGCAAGTCGATGTAACTACTTGCGTTGTCAATACCGCGATGTAACATACCTCGTTGTGATGGTACGCGTTGTACCATCATACATTCCTAAGATATACACAAGGATCACAGTATCGATTAGATATGGACACGGAAGCCTTCAAAAGGGACAAAAAGGAGAAAAAATAAAGAAATATGTGGAAATAAATATTCACAACATGAAATGAAAATGAAAGAAAGACTAGATGTCTGTGCATATATGTATGTTTTCTATATCTATCAAGTGTGTTCTATCACGTGGTGTAAGCATTGTTCAAAAGAATGGCGTTTTTTACTTGCTGATTGTGTGAACAAGGGCTAGTGGTGCCCGAAACGCGTAATAAGGAAACAGCAATAAAGATTTGTGTTGCCTGCATCTTTGGTGGTTCGCGAGTCCTTTGTGGCGGAAGTAGCGCTGGGAACGCTACTAGCAGACGAGGGACTTCTGGTGATTTGTATATATATATATATATATATATATCACACAAATATGCTCAAATGTGTAATCCTATCCCTAGAAACAGGGTGTGTTCCTAGAGAAATAAAATATTCCACCTTTATTCCTCTAATAAAATAAGAATTGCCTCACTATTGCAGGGTTCCCATAATTATCAAAAATCCTGGAAAGAAGTATATTTTTAAAATATATATTTTAATAAAATCCAAGGAAAAGAGGTAATGAGACAAATGCAAAATTTTGTGGAAAAGGAAATAAACATTGCTCCCTTTGGTTGGGTTGACTGACTTCTGATGAAGAACTAGACGGCACCAGATGGCATCTTGAAGGCTTTCCCTTCTGTGCTAATATTATTCTCCTACCCGTAGGCCTCACACTTTTCATCAGTGGCGCAGCTAACAAATGGTTTTGCCCATCCTCGAATAAACAGAAACAGCTGATGAAGACGGGGAACTGTACATTGCTCCAAGTTGACTGTGTGTTTCCTACTCAGCTCTGCCTCTTATATCTTCATCTTATTAGCTTTGATGGACCTGCTTATTTCATTTTTATGCAGGTCATATACTGGCCAGAATAAGTATGTTATCTGGCCGGGAATAAGAAGTGCACTTACCTTACGCATAAAAGCAACATCTGCCCATAAAATGATAGTCTCTGTGGAGAAACAGTTACATATGCAGATTCACAATTGTTTCTCAGATTTCTGCATCTAAATTTCCATCAAATGGAAAAAATTCTATGTGCACGTTTTACAAGTTGGAATCCTCAAGTAAAGTTATACATTTACTAGAATACGCCTTGAATTGTATGTAAATCCGATGAAAGTAATTTGTTTATTCCAAACATAGGAGTACTCCTATGTGAGCAAAGTGATGATTTGTAAAGCCAGGATTTTGTAAATTAGTAAAATATGGAATCTAGCATGAAATTAGGAAAATACAAGATACACTGAAAATGTTAAATTTATGTTTTCAAGGATCTTATTTTCCAGGCTATAATATATTATGATTGCCTCAATATTGTGCACACAGTGGCAATGCAGGTAGGAACTGCACCATTCTAAAGGCAATCGGATGCACTATATAGCAAAGTGACTTTATTGCATCCTTTGAGGTTTAACATCTCCAGATGGGAGTTTGGGTAGAGAAAAAACAATGTTCTTTTGGCATCACCTGAGATCCATTAACTGAAGTATTTTTAGATAAACAATCCCATGCCATGAAGATATATTTAGGAGGAGCGAATGGAAGAGGCTGTCTCATCACTGCTTAAAAATATATTATTAACATCATAAGATACCAGTGACTAATGACTAACTGAATGTGGCTTGGATTGACCCTTTGGGTATACCTTACAATTTTTGGTCAGTTTACTCAAATGTTCTTCCCCTGACTCTGCTTAGTCTTACTGTCTATTTTGATGAATTTGGATTATAACTGTCCGTGCAGGTAGCCTGGGGGTTCACTGCTTAGGCCACACTGCAAGGCTACTGGTCCAAGCAATCTGTGCCAAAATGTCTAAATATTTTATGGCGACGATTTAGCTTCTGTGTTATTGGAGCTGTAAATTGAGGCATTTAAATATGGAATTTTTTTAGCCATGACAAAAGAGTCATTCACTAATATCTGGCAAAGATCTAGGTATTATAGTCCACAAGGTAACATTTTTATGTGACAAAAGTAATATATCTATTTCGTGGTAGGTCTACTGCGTACAAACTAATATGATTAGTTGACTAATTTTGATATTGTTGATAGTTTTTACTAATGATTGTTTCTTTGGTGTTGATGCCCTAAGACAGAGAAAACATTCATTTCGATTATATTGGAAATGGTGCATGCAATTAACTTATAGCACCTTTCTTTTGACTTCTTCACATAGGCAGCTAAGAAAACTTTAACCATGAGATACCTAAGCCTTTCATTCTCTCATACATTGCACCTTGCACAGAGGCTGATATTATGTTTTACCAAGGAGTCTCCTGGTAAATATTTAAGATAGATAGTCAGTGACCAGCATAGAAAGACCAAAGGATTGATGAAAGCTATGGGGCATGTTTTTTTAAAAAAAGGGAGCACAACGTAGCACAGCAAACAAAGTTGCTGTGCTGTGCTAGGTGAAGAGAGCATCGCAGAGCCATATGTACTCATTTTGTCAAGAATCTGGGTCGGTTTGAGTCACTTTGAATGACTTTGCACCAGTGCAAAATCTTGATAAATGTCCTATTACTTACCGGTAATCTTCATTACTCCTGGTCCCGTTGTCCTCGTCCCATTCCTGAACATAGTGGAGATGACCATCTCCGCGACAGAAAAAAAGAACAGGAGCATGCTGGGATACCTAACCCACTCCCTCCCACTGGGAGTACATAAGCGTTACCAGCCCAGCAAGCAGCCTGAAAATACCAAGCCAACAACCGGAAGGCCGGCCGGCCGCCCGGGAGGGAGGGGCGTAAGGAATGGGACGAGGACAACGGGACCAGGAGTAATGAAGATTACCGGTAAGTAATAGGACATTACCCCCAGGTCCCTCCTGTCCTCGTCCCATTCCTGAACATAGTGGAGAATACCAAAGCAAATAACCCGGCCTTCCGGACATCCACCAACGCCAGGGGCACCAGACCGAAAAAAACGGCACCCAACCGAAGCAGAAGAGAGCCCACAAGAAAACGCAGGCAGGAGCACACAACCAGCCACGCCCCCAACCAAGCCGACAGAGCCGAGACCTCAAAACAAGCGGGGGACGACCAAGAAAGGACCGCAAAAGAGCACAAGACCCCCCAGGCTAGCCCGAAGGAGGCCCCGCACCCAGACCCAAGCCCCAAGGGAACACCCAGAGGGGCAGAAACAAAGACCACCTCCCGAACCACCAGGGGAAGGGAGCCCTGGAGAAGCGGAAGCGCCCCAACGGAGCCACCCAGCCAGGGAGGACAACCGACCAGGGAGAAAAACCGCCAAGGGCGAAGCCCACAGCACCAGTCACCACCAAGTAGCCGCCCCACCAGGGACAAAACAGGCCAACCTGGCCCAACGCCCAAGAGCGCACGAAAGCAGGCCGCACAGGGCGACACGGCCGAAGGTCCAGGAAGGAACACAGCAGGGGCAAGACAGAGAGCGAACCCCCCAGAGCAGGGAAGAAGGTGACCCACAGCCAGACCAACCCACAAACGACCACACCAAAAGGCGAAGGGAAGGAAGACGAGACCGAAGAGGCACGCCAAGCAAGAGAACAACGAATGACACGACCAACCACAGGACCAACCCCAACACACCAGGGGAAGCCACCAGTAGAGCCGCAAAGACCGAAGAGGGAGGAACCAGACAAGAAAACAGGCACCGACCCAGAGCAACAACCAGGAAAAAAAAGGGGCCAAGGAACACAAGCAAGGCCCGCCCCCCCCACCTACAGCCGACAACAGCGGCAACAGGGAACCGGAGGCACAGAAACCCCACAGAAGGCCCAGGCCAAAAGGCAGGAAAGACAAGCAGCCAACCCCAGCAGAGACACCGGACAGCTGCAGCAAAGGCGGCCACACCGGGAGAAGAACCTGGGGCACAGGAACCCGCCAAGCGGCCAGGCCCGAGGCAAACCCCCAAAAGCAGGAGACACAGGGACACGAACCCAGGAACCCGCCCAATCGAGGCCAGGGAGAGCAACAAAGTGCAACCCGAAGCAGACCCCACACAAGACCAGGGCACAACCAAGAGAGAACAACCGAGGGCCGAACACGGAACCGGGGAAACAACACCCCAGAACCGGGAGGAAGGAACCGCCACCAACCAAGAGCCGACACACCGGCCAGGAGGACAAAAGAGGACACCAAGGAACCACCCAGGGCAAACCCCAAGAAGGGCAAAACAGGAAGGACCAACAAGGAGGCCAACAGCCCAACAACGCAGGTGGCCCAGAAACACCCAAGAAGCCAACCCGACAACCAACAGGTCAGCCAGCCAGGAGACCCCCAACATGGCGCCACCAGAACCCGGAGGGAGAGGTAAAGGGCCAACCGACCCAACCCCAAAAAACCCCCAACCAAGAAGGGGCACAGGGAAAGGCACCAGAGCCAGCCATCGCCACGTCACCAAGAGAGGAGAAGCAGCAGGAAGGCAGGGAGGGAGACCGGCAACCCACAACTGCCAACCCACCCAAAGGCCCCAGCGCACCAGCCATGCGCAAAGGAGCGGCACAGGAAAGGAAACAGGACCAACCCAGTATCCAGACCACCAGGGCCAGAACCACCGGCCACTAAGAGGCCGTAAAAGAGGCCCAAAAAGCACCAGAGAACGAGCGGCCAGTAAAAGACCCAGGCAGGGACCCAAAGGGGACCCCGAAGCAACCAAGGGCCCCACAGCCAAACAAACCCGACACACCCAAGGCGAGAAGGCACCAGCGACCCCCAAGCACAAGCAAAGGGGAGGCCAAACACAGGGACCGCAAGGGCAAAACCCAACAGAGGCAAAGCCTAGGCCCCAACAGCACCCCAGAAGGTCCCAGGCACCACCAAACCAAAGGAGAGGAGCCTAGAGAAACCAAAGGCGCACAACCCACCGGGGGGCGCGGGAACAGACCCAAAAAGGGAAGAATGAACCCCGCAGATCCAGCAAAGAGCGATGGCCAGAGACACCACAGGCCAAAAGCATCCCACACAGGAGCGGAAAAAAAACGCACAAGCCCAAGGACAGGCCCACAAGGGGAAGGCCACAGCCCCAGAGCCGAGGCAAAGCCAACAGCAAGCACAAGGCCGACAAAGAGGAGCGGGGAAGCAGCAACGCGGCCCACCCACACAGGGGAGGCCGACACCAGACCCACAACCGGCAGCCCCACCAACAAACCCACTGGCCAAGACGAAGAGCAGGCACGGCGAGAAGGACACCGAGACCGGCACCCACAAAGCAGGGAAAAGGCACAGGGCAGCCCGAACCCGCAGACAGGGCGGGGCACAGGAGCAGCGCACCCAAGAAACCAAGGAGCCACCCAGGCAGAAGCCAAGGAAGACCCACAACATCCAGCCACCACAGGCGGCAAAGGGAGCAGCAGCAGAGAGGCAAAGGACCCCAAAGCGCACCAAGCCACAAAAAGAAACACAAGAGGGGAGAAGGAAACCACAACAAGAAACCAAACCCCACCAGCCAACCAAGTGCAACACAACCCAGTACCAGGCAAGAGGCAAGTAGCAACGCCAGCCAGAAAGCCCACCAGGAGCCCCACCAGCACAGCCCCGGAGCCAACAGCCAACCAAGGCCAAGGGCCCGCCAGGACAGAGGGAGGGTACAACAGCCCCCCCCCCAGAAAACAACGGAACCCAAGAAACAGGGAGGCCCGAAAACCCCAAGGGCCCCGACACAGGACACAAGAAGCGACCCAGCTAGGCCGAGCAGGGGCCAAGCAAACACCCCCGGAACGACCTAAGGAGCGCACAGCAACCGGAAGCCCCAGGCAGGCAGCCAAACAGGCCCGAACCAAGCCTGAACCTACCCAAGGAACCGAGAGCAGATACGACCAGGCGCCAGCAGGGAGGAAAGGCCGCAGGCCAGGAAAACAAACACTGCGAAGCCCAGAGCACCGGATAGGGATAGGTGGGCAGGAAGAAACAAGGCACCCCGAGCATGGGCCGAGCAAACACCCCCGAAAGGACGCAAGGAGCGCCCAGCACCGGGAGCCGCAGGCAGGCACCCAGACAGGCACGCACCAGGCCCGAACCCACAAGAACGGGGAGGAACCAACAGGGTGGACAGGCAGCAGGCGGCCTAAGGAAGAGAAAGGCCGAGCAACAGACAAACCAAGGCGGACACCCAACCAGGCACCAACCAGGCCCGACCAGGCAGAAGTACGCAGGGCAGGACGGCCGGAGGCCCAGAGGCCAGAGGAGCGAACCAGGCCGGACCTCGCCCAAAAAGGAAAAGCCCACTAGAGCAGACGCGTGCAAAGGGGTATGCGGAAGCCCACAGCACCCGACCAGCCCCGGTACACCCCCAGCAGGGGAGAACAGGGAGCCAAGACCGCAGGCCAGAAAAGCGTACAGCACCCGGAAACCCTAGGCAGTGACCCAGCCAGACACCAACCAGGCCTGACGCTGCCGAACTACGGAGGACACACGAGAACAGAAGCGTTCAGGGTGGCATGGCCCTGGACACAGCAGCAGAGCACAGGACAGGGAAGAAAGAAACCGCCATGCAGTACTTACCAGGGGGACAGGCCAACACCACCACACAGAGACCGTCCCCCAAACCCCCCGCCCAGACGCCATCCAGCAACAACCGCCGAGCAAGCGGAAAGCCAGGAGGCCCAGAAACCCACAACCTGTGGAGGAAGCCCCTGAAGGATCCCCCCCCCCTGCAGCACCGGGAAACAAGGCAGAGACACAGCGCAAAAAGCCACGCAAAGCCCCAACCCAGCACACAGGGACAGGGAGCGCCACAAGCCAGCACAGAAAGGCCCAACAGGACCCAACCGGCACAGGGAGAGACCCGAGAACGCCGGGTCCCAGAGCACCAGCAACAAACTCAAGGAACCAACGAAGTAAAGAAAAGTGGATCCGCTACGCGGTACTCACCACAGGGGGCAGGGAGCAGGGAGAGCGCACCACAAGCTCTCTGCCCCCAAGAGCCAGCCCAGGCGCCCTCCAGGACACCAGCACCGGGCGGAGGAGAGGACTGCACCAACCGGCCACTGAGGCCCCATCATGGCCCGCCCCTGCACAGACACCACAAACAGCAGGGGCGCCAGGGAGGAAAAAAGGGTAGCAGGACTCCAGAAGCCAGGCAGGGAGCCCAGGAGCACCGCCAAGCGCAGCCCTCGGACCCGCCAAACAGCCGCATCTGCGCGTCTTCCAGTCCGGCCAAGCCATAGGAAGATGCGCGCTGTAACCCGGAAGAAAACCGGAGGAACGGCGTCCCAGCCGCAAAGGGCCGGGAGCCCATCAACGCGACTCCCAGCAAGCCCGGCAGGCCAGGAGAACGCGGAACAGGACGTCGAGGACAGCCCAGCAGCCCGACGAGACATCCAGGGAAGAAAATCAGGTAAGTCAGCAAACATGTCCCATTCTGTCAGAAGACAGAAAAAAAGAACAGGCTGCTTGCTGGGCTGGTACCGCTTATGTACTCCCAGTGGGAGGGAGTGGGTTAGGTATCCCAGCATGCTCCTGTTCTTTTTTTCTGTCGCGGAGATGGTCATCTCCACTATGTTCAGGAATGGGACGAGGACAGGAGGGACCTGGGGGTAATCTGCTCCTGTGTTTCTATTTGCTGATGCTACCCAGAATTCAGTTTGCTCTACCCATGAGGATTTTGCAATGCTTCATTAGTGCCTTGGATCTGGTCATGTGGAACGAATCTAACATTCCTCCTCCCTAGAAGAGTGTAAGGCAGGATCTTCGATTCCCTTTCACACACTTTCCACTCAGTGATCGAGCATTAAAGTTTTTGATAATCCCTAATTCAATCACAGGATACACAGATAACAATGATAGTTTACAGAATCTGCATCACTAAAGTGATGATGGAGCTTTGTAATTTCACACTATAATTCGGTATCTCTCCAGAAATTATAGTTTTCCCCTATTTATTTTTGTTGTTATGCATTGCGCCAATGGTAAAGCAATGAAGATATCACGTAAGATTCTGATATGATAGGAGCAAGAGGTAGCAACAACATTAGTCTCAGGAATAAGAGGCAGAGTGAAGTCAAGCACCCAGATCTCTTTTCCCTGGAACTGGTTGACTCAAGGGCCCCTACTGTCCGGCTACACACTCAGGTGTTAACAGTTTTCGTAGATGTCAGAAACCTTCCAGACAGTTATCCGCTTGCTCCCTTGGCTAATGGCTCTCTGCATGATTTGCAAAATTCAGAACATAATAAGCATTGTTTTGTGCTATTCCTTCTTCTTAATCTGTCAGATAGCATATGGTGTTGAATAATGTGTTCAGATCTTACCTTCCAGTATAGAGTTACATTGCGTCCACCATTCTCATGATTCACTTCTCTCCAGAAGTCCGGTCCCAATGCGGGCGCTAAAATCAATGAAAGAAGACATTTATTCATACATTATAAACTGAGTATCCGTCTCACTTGCAGCAACTTCAGATTTCAGAAACTAGACTTTTCCTCAAACTTGGACATAGTTATCACTTCTCTCCAACATTTGTGGAACTGCACAGACTTCTTGCTCAGTGTTGTGTCATCTTTAAATGACCGTGCATGATGCACCTTGCCTAATAACCACTGCATCATCCATTATTTGTCTCCATACTGAAATGCTATTAACAGACCCAGGTACTATAATAAGACTCTGCTCCTCAATCCCAAGTTTAAGAGAAAGAGAACGAGTGGCCGAACCTACTATCACATTGCGAAACCTCCGGCACAGACAAACACAAGTCCTTCAGAAAACTCCTTCCAATGTATCTGTTCCATCTCCAGTTGCAGCTTAGTCTGCACCAAGAAGCATTAACATGTTGCATGGGCTCTCTATGAAATGCAAAACAACACAACACATGAATTCAGCATCACATATAACGTTGAATGATGGTGACAGCATCTCTCTTTTTCTGTACAACTCCTCCATTGTGGACTTAGAAATGGCCATAGGCTCTAGAATATTTTGAAGGCTTGCACTTGCTATTTCAGATACTTTGCAATAACCAAATGCTTGGAGAATGTAGCCATGGGAAATCCTATGTATGTGTACCATCTATTCAGTAGGAGTGTGGCTACCTGCTGACTGGTCCATGACATGTGGCATGATCAACAACTATTGGAATGAGCCAGTGATACAAAACACTACACTTAAACCAGTGTTCCCGTTGGTTGTATAGTAGTGGGTGCAACTATTCGCTGTTCCAATATGGTGCTCTGGCATGCCCACAAATATGAATCAGACATATCAATTTTTGCATGAGTGACGAGTATCCGTTGCTCTTCTCTCAGGCGTACACTTGGAGTATTGGTAAATGTGGCAAAGTAGCCTTTATGAGTCACCACATTGTTTTGTGGTACCAGTGCTGGCGCTGTGCCTGTAAAGGTTGCAGTGAATGCATTTTCAAAGGTTGTTCTGGCATAACAAATGACAGAAATATTGCCCCTTTCTAGTCTTTAGCATAATCTGTAAACTATTTGTTACTATTTGTTGAACAGCAGTTACATCAAGATTATATTTACATCAGTTTAGCTGGTCCAGTGGCATGTTTAGCATTTAGGACACAAAAGGCCCCTTTTTTCCACTGTACATAATTTATGCCTTCATCGTGCCACATGTTGTGATAATGCCCATGTATAATGCCCCCCATATTTCAAATTTGAAAAGAACAATATTTAAAAAGCAAGACTTCGAAGGGTAATGATCATTAACTGAAGCTGATTTCTGACACTTACGTTCCACGAGGTACTGTCTTACCTTTCAGTAATAGGTTGTTTAGAATTTGGGCAAACTATTAGAAGAGGGAGTTGGCAAAGCCAAAATCTCTGGCTTTGATGTGCAAGTGCACGCAAACAGCATGTGTGCGTGGTGTGTATGCATGCATAACACATTAAACCAGGCCTAGCGATGAAAGGGCCGCTCCTGCACCAGGAACGCTTGCAAAACCCCAAGCGACTCTCACTGGTTCTTACACTTGTAGCCCAGGCGTGTTTTTTGGAGTTTCCAGGAGTGAGTAGGTACAAACCCAGTGGCACATGAGGGCCGAGGCTGTAGGGAGGCAGCGGGAAACTGAAAGCAATGATGATGGGCGAGCGAAGGTGACTATGTCACTCTGTGTCATTATGGACAAGGGTTTCAGTCCTAAGCTCTTCAACAAATAGCTGCTAACAAGTGTGTTAGTCTAATTAGGTTAAATGAAGCAATCCTAGACTAAAGTACCCAGAATGCATTACGTTTTGTGATATCAAAGCCAGAAACTGGAAACAGTGCCTGTCCATGATAACATGGACTGAGTTGTGTGCATGCCACGGCTCTTCAGACTGTTTGCAGTGTAACCAGTGCACTAAAACATCAAGCCTGACATTGTTGGGTTTGCCAATCATGACTGCCAAATGTTGGCTGAATGAAAATGTGAATGACACAATATCTTAATGGAGCTGACCCTACGCTACCAATGGCTGAAGTGGGGTCACACAAACACCCCTCTCTTTTCATGACAAAAGGCGTTGTCTATCGCCAGACGTACACTTGAATATAAAGTAGAAATAAATTCTAAAACTATTTAGATACAGTCACTTATTTCATCGTATGATTAAATACATCCCTGTCCAGCTGTTCTCAAATACCATCGCTTAGAATGAAATGTGCTTATAAGCTACTTAGAATGAATGATGCCTGTTGAGTGGAATGACATCCATGTCATTGTGTTAATATGTCATTATAAGAATGTGGAATCTTGTTGTTGCCAGGTGAGCATTTTAGAATGTGTGGTTCTTTAACGGTGTGGAGCTGACTGGTGCTGGAGGTGCTCTGTTCTCCTCACCGGTGGGTTTTATATGTTTATTTTAAATAAACATTTCTTCATCCATACACCGACCAAAGACTCGTTTTTAGGTTGAGCCTAGCGTTGCAGCGCATGCGCTGCTCGCTCTGCGAGGCATGCTGTAGTAGGGTATGTCTTAGAAGTGGAGTGGAAGCCCCGCCCATATTTTTTATTGGCTGGTGGCATTGTCTTTGGGAAACGCTGGCTTCCGATTCAATATGAGGCTTCTTAGCTCCTCCTTGTTACTGCCCTGTCTCCTTTTGTAACCGCCCATCAGGACTGGATCTTTTACTTGCAGTGTTACACGGTATTGTAGTCGGTGAGCACTATTTTCTTTCATGACTAATGTATGTACGTGCTTACGGAGGTTTGATACGTTTAAATGTATACTGGTGTTTCAAATCGGAACATTTAAGGAGCAGCTAAAGCGCTAAACCTGGCCCAATCCACTACCCCCAGTCCAGAGGCCTTGGTGGGAGAGGGGCACAGTGTGTATTTTTCATGGCCCCCACCTTTGAAATAGGAGCGGGGCTTCCCTCAACCATCTCCATAAGAATGTGCTGTTAATGAGGGGGTGCAGCAGGGGGCGCTGCATCAGGGCATGCCTCCCTTGACCCAAGAGGGCACGAGTGCCCACTGTAGTGGATAGATCTCAGGACACTTCTAGTTAGTTACATGTAGGTTTATTGCAGGACACAGCTGAGCGCACACCTCGCCAGCTGACCAGACCATCAACTGACAAGAGTGGAACACTCCGGTACAAGTTAGAACACTCACAGGTATTCTTTAGAGGCTAAGGAGGTAAGGACACAAAGGAAGGGCTAATGACCACTGTCAGCCATGTTACAAGAAGAACTAATACACAACACATCTTTCTCTTTAACAGAGAAAAAATAAATAAATAAATAAATCACAAAAATGAAGCTAAGTATGGAAGACAACAACAATAATCATTAAGACAGAAAGGTGGTCTACAACGTCTCAAACTATTTTTAATTCGCGAAGGCAAAGGAGCGTTTGGGGGTAAAGAGTGTCAAGAGTTGAAGGTGAGGTGAGAGACATCGCCCAAAACAACTAACAGACCACCACCACCTCCTCCCCTTAGACTGACAAAAACAGGAAAAGACAGTCCACTTTCTCCAATCTGTCCTTGTCCACCAAAAACAGGAAGAGACAGTTCACTTTCTTCAATTTGTTTCCGTCACCACCGCTTTCCGCTCCATTTTGAAGATGAACAGCTCAACAGATGCCTTCATGCTTAGTTACAGATTTCTTAAATATTAAGTTGTGAGGTCCGTAGAACTCCGACAGCAGATACCACAGTCCTGGGACTCTTCGAGGTTTCCAAGTGCAGTACCGCATGTGATGTTAGGAATTTTTAATCTTACTTGAAGTGCTTCGGACTGACATATTGATCACAACGTCCTTTTTAATAAAAAAATGTTTTAATTAAATACTCAGTAGTTTGTAAAATTATTACTGCGCTTCAATACTGAGTAACATTTCAAACTTGAGTTCTCCTGTCGATTTGATTCTTCGAGTGTGAACACTTTGTCTTGATTGTAGGTCGCTGGTTCACTTTCTCTGGTTTTGGGCCTCTTTCACTGGTAATAAGCCTCATACATTGCTACTGGACTCTGTCTCAGTTTTTAATTTTTAAGATCTTGGTAGTGGGCACCTTGTCCTCTCCTGGTTCTGGGGCCTTTGACCATTGCCGGTTCTGGGACCTTTTTCCCTTCTGGTGCTGGTTCTGTGACCTTTGTCCATTGCCGGTTCTGGGACCTTTTTCCCCACTGGTACTGGTTCTGGGACCTATGTCCACTCAGGTACTGGAACCTTTGTCCCCGTTGTGGGCTCTCTGTCCCAACTCACTTTTGTGGTTCTGGGGCCTTTGTCCACTCAGGTACTGGAATCTTTGTCCCCGTTGTGGGCTCTCTGTCCCAACTCACTTGCGTGGTTCGGGGCTCACTCCTTCAGTCCTTCTTTTTCCCGGTTTAGGAGTTTGAGTCCCAATTCTATGTACTCTGTCCAGGTTCAAATTAGGTTTGCATTTCATTTGCAATAGTTTCCTCCAGGTCAACATTGAAATACAAATTGCCACTTTCCAATTTTCCTGTTTGCATTTCTTTTTCTTGAGAGTCATAGTCTTTTTATACTTTTGAACGGTGGCATCTCTTCTTAAAACTAGAAGTCTGATTCTATTTCTGATTTTTTTTATTATTATCATCTGCCTCACTTGCTTCTAAGCTGCTGTCTGCCAAATCGCTGGAATGAGATGAATTACTCTCGTGGCCCGAAAATGATGGTGGCTGACTAACAAGCTTTTCTGTGCGACCATTTCTTTTGTTTCTTTTTGTGAGACTTCTTGGATCGCTTGCGTTTGCGTGACTCTTGCTCTGCGCTCTGCTGTCACTGACTTTACTTTTTATGTGCTTTTGAACATCACCATCAAAACCATAACAACGCATGTGTGTATTTTCAAGTTCATATGTCACAACTCTCTGTAGCCACTGTTCTATCTGGTGAGACTTTGCTTTGCTTTGTTACATAGATCACTTTTGTCTGAAGCGTGCAGATAGAAGCGCATGACACTGTTTTATGCGACTACGGCTGATTGAATGTCCAGCAGGTTAAACCTGCCTCACAGATCTGTCATTCTATGCCTGCAGACAACTATCTGTTTTTCCGATCTGTTATCCGCCTCTGCAGACCATTTTAATCACAAGACAGCAGCGCTGCGATGCGGCGAGATAACCACCCCTTTTGATGAATTCTGGTAAGACAACTAACACAATAATCTTCCTCGCTCTCAAAGCAGGTTAAAATGGCACGTGTCAGACACATTGAAAGTTGAGTTTACACCATTTATGATGAACTTCAAGTGTTGATTCTGAGCACTTTATGGTTTTTTATATATAAAAAAAAAATGTTATTGCCTCCGTGGTGCGCCTTCCCTTGGCAGATGAACCGCCTCTGTGTTATTTTCAAACATTGCTGCAGCGCACACAGAGCACGTGCGCGCTCTTACCTTCATCATGCAGCCTGCCTTTCATTTCTACCGTGATGTCTGCCATAGTTGCTTCGTTGCTGCGGGGTGTGTCCTTCATGCACAGTGATGCCGGGAGCCAGTAGCTAACTGCGCATACCATAGAAACGCGCTCAATGACAGAGACGATGCAGGCACCTGAAGATGAAAACGCCAGATAAGCGTCTCACTTGGATCGCGTAGCACTAACAATCTTTTCTTTGCTGAAATTACACAGCCCAAGATGGCCGCTGGGAGCGTCGTCATGTTTAGGACGTCCCTACGTCAGACGCGCTGCAGTCCCTCACGTCTATGATAACGTCAGCTTCACTTCATGGAGACGCGATGGACAGAATGCTGGGACAATCACGCGACTGTGCTCGCTCAGAAGGTAACTGCCACTTATAGTTCAAGAAAATTCAATCTGTTTTGGTTCAAGCACGACGACTCAAAATAAAGTACATTTGTACCTTTCTTGCTAGTGCAAAACACCGACCGCACTATCTCCACGATCGGAGAGGCACTCAAACAGCTGCACAGTTCCTAGTTGCGGCGCCTTTATGCTCTCTTCCCTCCTTTAAATACAAATCACCAACAATCTTCACAGTGCTTAACTACTGCACACTGGGGCCCGATATTTTATTTTTTTCCTGATCAAATCTTTACATGGTGTGAAACGACACTGCCAAACAGGATCAAACAGCAACAGGGTGTGATCTTTTCACTCGCTCGGCACTTCAACAGTTCAAATACACTGCCTTGTGGTCATCACTTAAGATGGCGCATGCAGAGAGGGACACACGCAGAGTAGCAATTTCTGTTCCTTCACATTTTTGTATTACAATTGCGAAACACGTTCAAAGACAACCGGGGCTTGATGCTTGCCCCACGATCAATACACTTCAGGTGCGAGTCCTCAGAGTGCTCGACTTTCACACCGGGGCCCGATCTTTGCCCCCGATCAACACCATTAAATAACACTGGGGCTCGATCTATGCCCACGATAAATAATTAATGCCAAACAACAGGATCCGATCATTGCTCAAAGCCAGTACTTATGTATTATAAATAGGCCGTCTTGAGGTAATCACTTTAGATGACGCATTCAAGGAAGGACACGCACAGACCAGCAATTAACTCACGGTTGGAACGAGTGGTACTTGCTTCTTCTTTTCTTTTCCTTAGTTTCGTTTTTTTGAAGTTTTTCACTCGTTTCTCTGGTTTCTTGCTTCTTATGACCACGTTACTGGCAGCAGATGGGTGGACCGCAGTGGGTTCTTGGTGCGAGGTGCTGCTCAAAGCTGTGCAGGGGATGTTCCCTCTCTGGTCTGATCAGCTAAATCGTCGCCAAATTGTAGTGGATAGATCTCAGGACACTTCTAGTTAGTTACATGTAGGTTTATTGCAGGACACAGCTGAGCGCACACCTCGCCAGCTGACCAGACCATCAACTGACAAGAGTGGAACACTCCGGTACAAGTTAGAACACTCACAGGTATTCTTTAGAGGCTAAGGAGGTAAGGACACAAAGGAAGGGCTAATGACCACTGTCAGCCATGTTACAAGAAGAACTAATACACAACAACTACTCAAAGCGTGTTTACACATTTGTGCTGCTCAGGGGCAAGACTGTAAAGCAGCTCAGTGGGTCGGGCGCCTCTGCACGTCGTAGACTAGTGTGTACCCTGCCTTTCCTCCTCCTATGGGAGTAGCAGAAGAGATCGGGGCGCATTGCTAAGGGGCGACCAGGTTATTTCAGGGTCATTGTGCTTGTGTGTTACTTCTAACACTAACATAGCACCTTCTGGCTGCTTCTTGGCGCTTTGACTGCTAACATCAGCAGCCACGGATTTGAATCTTGATCGGGCCAACTAGGTCGCTACATCGAGTGTCATTAAATAGGGCGCTAGTTACACCTATTCTTAACAGCGCTATAGAATGGCACACGGGGTGTAGGCGCTTGTAGTATTGTGTTTACATTAACTGTATAATGTTGCTTACATTTACTGTTGTGATGTGTTAGTATTTCTTTCCTTGTATTTATAGAATGTTCTTTATGTTCCACATTCCTTCTCTAGTTGCTAGGAGAAAGATCAGAATCTCTGGGCTTTCTCCTGAGCAACTGGCGTTGGCTGTGGGTCCTTGACATTTGTACTTATTCTCTTGGAATAAACACTTCCTGAGGCAATCTACACTGTTCCTGACTCCTGTGTTTCTACCCCGACACTACAGCGCTATACGCGGAGACTCATTACTATCAGGACAATGCTGAGGTTTACCTTACCGCCCCCTCCCTACCGCATGGTATGCCTTAATGCCAGCACAGGTTCCACAATTTACTGGGATACTGTGTCCTCCTCTCCTGCACGTTTCCAGACACAGTTCTTTTGTAAACTGTCCTGAAAAATACCCCGGGGCAGAGCATTTTAATGAGCATTTCGGATACATCATATTCAACCCAATCACGTCCGCCAACCTGTCCCTCAAAGCGGGTCATCCGAGGCTGCGATTTACAACTGCGGACAGGCTGCTGCAGCAGGCGCAGTAACCCGCTGAGCTATTTCGCCTTCAAAGACATGAGATGTGCTGGGATTTAGGGCAGACATAAAGCGCTGTGTGCTTGGGTATAGGGGCTCTGTACCTCCGCGATTCTGTGGGCTCTCAGTAACAACTCCTGGGAGGCGGGTGGGCGTTGACATGAACCACCTAAGCTACCTTCTGACGTCTGTGCGTCACTGGCTGAATCCGAAATACTGTATATTGTAATCTGTGGCCTTTATTTTAGTCCTACATTAATCAATTAGTTAAAAATAACACATTATACGCGTAAGCTTACTTCCACCAATTTATTTAACAGTAATAAGACAATAAATATATTTAAACAACAGGTACATTTAGCCGTACGTATACCCTGCAGATATCAACGTATTTAACCGCACAGTATCTGATATAGGTCACTATAATGTATCCAATACAGTTACTGGAGCCGATAACACACTGGGGCAAAAACGTGTATTAAAAGAAAAAAAGGTTCAGTTGAAAAGTATATTATTCACGTTGACAATAAACGCAGGTCGACTTGAAGAAGGAAACCATGTACATACACCAGGCACTCCTTATCCGGTAGGGGTGGGGGGTTTGAGTTGGAGGGGGTTGGTGGTGGGGAGTAGGGGGAGTAAACGCATCCTCTTCAGCGATCTGCTTTTAATCTCATGGTCACAGGTCTCTCCCGGCGGGTGTACTCGGCCTTTCATCCTTCCTTGGTCTACGGCACCAGTGAGGTGGGCGACATCAAACATCTGTACTTCAGTGCCAAGGCTCCCCCAAGAAATGAACGTGCGCTTTACAAATACACGGTTTACACTACAGCAAACACATCTAACCACACCGCAATCAAGACATTTCACCGCTCAGTAATCAATACATTTAATTCATACATCAATACTTTTCACACTATAGCAATAAACACATCTAAAAACACACCGATCAACACATTATACCGCTCAGTAACCCATACATTTAACCATAAGGCGCTCAGTGCTTTAATATCCGACTTTCTGTTTATCTATCTGACTGGGCCCTCTTTACTGGAGGTGCCTGACCCTGGCGTCAGAGTCAGGCCCCTCTCCCTGCCTTGGAGTCACACTGGACACGGGTGGGCGGTGCCACGGCCTCTGGCTGTGGTCACTGCCCGCAGCGGGCCTTGAAAGCTGGCACTTAGCGCCCCCTACGGGTCACTTCATTAGCGGCAATCATTGGACGCAGTTCAATACTCGGGTTAAAATCAATACACCTGATCGGATTGCCTCCTGCCCAGGTCCAATAAGGGGTCAGTCACACCTGCCTGCAAGTGAAGATCCCCTTCCTTGGACAGACAGACATCACCCACCGACCCTCACAGTGCCGCGGGGGCGAGTCGCCCACCTTCGTGCAAGTAAGAAAGCAAAAACAGGTTGAAATGAGCTTGTTTTCTTTTCAATTTATTTATTTGTTTTTTCTACTAAAAACAGACAGAGCTCATGCGGGTGACCGGCAAACCTTGTTCAGGCGAGGAAGGGAGACAAAACTTACTCATCAACAGTATGGATGTGCGAGGTGCTGCGGTTTCGCACTAGTGATGTCAAAAGTAAAAGTGAGGGGCCGGCTGTCGGGTGTGATAAGGGTTCCTCTTTCATAACAAAGTTAGCGCACCCTTCCACTGCGCTGGCTTCAGCACCTGTGTCCCTTGGAAGCGTCCCAAAAACTTCGGGGGGGTGGACTGTACACAATTGTGCATCTTGTCGTCATTGTGAAGGACGCAGATCCAATGCTGTCCAGCATTGGCATCCGTACTTTTGAGGGCAGGAAGTAGCGCAAGGACTTACCCACTGTTGATACCAGACAATCTGCAATAAGACGTCAAGGGGTAGGAAGATGCGGCAAACCATCTTATTGCTATATTATCCAGGAAGCTTAAAACTGAATAGTTTTTCCTTCTATAAAATAATGTCGAAGTAGCCTGAAGAATGTTGCCATCACAGCCCTTCCACGTCTTTCCGTCACGTTGTATTAAACGCAGGCAGCTGCACACATGACTTCAGAATAACAGGTGGTAAATCGCAACGTTTAGCCTCTTAAAACTCCCTCTCCTGATCACGAGGCCTAACCCGCCAGGAGTTTACTTTTACATGCCAACAGTAATGTGTCTGCACCACTATTAAGGCATGTTTGATTCAGACGAATAAAGACAATGATAACGTGCGCCGCACATTAAACGCTTACATTCAATAATTAATTAAACTTGGCAGAGCAAAACCCAAGAAAAAGGGTACTGGAAATTCCTGCAGACTAGGAGCAGCAGTCGCTTAAATAACTACTTAAACCGCATGCTTCTTTCTGTCCTTTGACTCCAGTATTCAACAGAAGGAGAAGAAAAACATACTCTGCCCACATAGGGTTCCATTCAGTAGTGCATTATGTGGCCGTTTGCAGCTGTTTCCTATTATATGCTACAGATAAGCGACGTGTAACAAGCGTCTAAGGCACCACCGCACTGAATAGAGTTCATAATTGCTCTAGTGCGTCTGACATACAATACACTGCCTTAAAGAAGCACACACCACCACCACCAGTACCACCACCACCAGTACCACCACCACCAGTACCACCACCACCACCACCAGTACCAGTACCACCAGTGCCACCACCACCACCAGTACCACCAAAACCAGTACCACCTCCACCAGTACAACCTCCACCAGTACCACCACCAGTACCACCACCACCAGCACCACCACCACTACCACCAGTTCCACCACCACCAGTACCACCACCACCACCAGTACCACCACCACCAGTACCACCACCACCACCACCAACAGTACCACCACCACCACCAGTACCACCACCACCAGTACCACCAGTACCAGTACCACCACCACCAGTACCACCAGTACCACCACCACCACCAGTACTACCACCAGTACCACCAGTACCACCCCCACCAGTACCACCAGTACCACCACCAGTACCACCACCACCAGTACCACCACCACCACCAGTACCACCACCACCGCCAATACCACCACCACCAGTGCCACCACGACCAGTACCACCACCAGTACTACCAGTACCAATACCACCAGTACCAGTACCACCACCAATACCACCAGTACCACCACCAATACCACCAGTACCACCACCAATACCACCACTACCAATACCAGTACTACCAGTACCACCACCACCAGTACCAATACTACCAGTACCACTACCAGTACCACCACCACCAATACCACCACCACCAATACCACCACCACCAATACAACCACCAATACCACCACAAATACCACCACCACCAATACCACCACCACCACCACCTCAGCGCCTCTCACTCACTAGTAATAGCAGGGGCACTGTATTAGGCCGGAGCTGCAGCCGAGACCATCCCTCCCACCCTCCCTGTGTGCCATAACGCACAGCCCGCCCTGCACCAGGAGGTGAAGTCAGGGCCCTACTACAGCTGGAGTGTTTATTAGGCCAAAGATATCAATGACATTACGCAATGCCACACTGCACGCTCAAATCACGGAGAGGGCAGGAAATAGCCCCCCCTCCCGCTCTTCCTCCTGAGCCGCAACAGTGTAATCACAGTACGAAAGGTGTTGGAGCGTTTTGTTAGTGTTTATAGCTCGGATCATATGTAACTCTCACTTCACACTTTGTGTCTGTGTAATTTACAACACTTACACATCTTCTTCACTTCACTATTTATCACTACTTTGAAGACTTCGCAGACCGGTCTCTTCCTCTGATATTTACAATCTAACAAGCGGTCGAGAAGGACCTTTATTGCAATGCAATAGGTCTCGCGTTTGCAAGAGTTTAAGCTATTAGTATGGTAAATGACAATGCCTTTTATTTATGTTTTAAAACCCAAAACATAAATAAAAGGCATTGTCATTTACAATAGCAATAGCTCAAACTCGCGTGAATGTGAGACCTATTGCATTGCAAATGCTTGTTACATTGGCGACGAGGATGGGTTGAAATTAACCTGAATGTAATCAAGCAGAATATGGGTGGCACGAGTAACCAACCCCATAACATATAAAGCCATGATACAGCCTTCCATGGTGGGTAATGCTGCTTATATGTATTTCCTAGGGTACAAAGAAGGAAGCATTGTACAGTGTAAAGGGCATGTGCTTTATGTAAACATGCCTATTGGAAAACGACAATGTTAGAAAAATGGGCAGAATTACTTTTTATGGCTCACCAAATTATTAAATAACCTTAACTTACCAGCTTCTCTGGTTGTGAACGTCACACTTCTACTCCAGTCACTCCACTTCCAAAATGTACAGCTGTACCACAGCGTACCCTCAGGGTGTAATTTGTGTATGGTTGTAATCCATTTATGTCAGCCAGGAACAAATCAGATGTGTTCTTTCCCTCTGTTGTTGTATTGTACTACAATTTAAATAAAAATACTTTTAATGTCCACACTTAGAAATATGCTGTAGTGTTGGAAATCAAAGTGCATTAGATAGAAATGAGGAAATACTGAAGAGGCTTCAATCTGGATATTCTCATTTAATTAATTTGACCAAGCACAGTGTTAGACTGACGTTTTGGGCAGTCTAGCACTGTCGGATAGCTCAGCTGGAAAGTGCCAGTATGTATTCAGTTCAATAATTTGTTTATTTAAGACATTGCCTCTTAAACTACAAAACAAATCATAAAAATCCATTAACAATCACTCACATCATCAATAGACAATTACAAAATGTAATCATAATACAAAATCATTTAATGACATTAAAAATCTAGCCAGAGCACACACTACATCCATAAATTGCATTCAAAATAAAAATCGCAGTGCTAACAATCTAGAACTAATATTATATTTAAAAAAATTAGGTTCTAAAGTTTTTCGCCCCAAAGTTAAAAAGTATCACTAATCTAAAAGTATATGTCCTTTCGTGCAATGCATCTGCAACCCACATCCACACAACCCTTCTTCATTCTTAAAGGAGCGCAACCCTGAAGGATGTGCATGGAGACGGTATAATCCTATTCGAAATGTAAAAATAGTGTACAGAGATAAAAAGAAAGAAGTGTAGCCTCCCAAACTTCACTTAATTCTGCAACTGAGGACCTTAAATATCGACGATTCCTTTCTCATGAGTCTTTCCCGCCCAGTTCAGGTAGTTCTTTCTTAGAGTAAGTAAAAGGAACAGCTACTTTATAAATATTAATCCACAGTACATCTGCCATCACTTGTAGCTGGTTCCTTACCTTTTAGCCTGGTTGAGGTGACACATAATAATCTCGTCCTTACATAGCGTAGCTATTTTGGGTTGTTTGGATGTTACTAGTTTGCTCCAGAACTTCAGTGTTAATGGACCAGGATTGGAGCCCAATGTCCATCCTAATAGCCAGATACATTGTACATTTAGGAAGGGATAACAGATTTATTAGGTAACAGCCTTCTACCTTATCCCAATGTAAGGTGTTATATAAGCCCAGCACTTCTGCTCCACATAGAACTTGTGGCACGATCAATGCTTTGTAAGCTACTAGGATTTGGTAAAACAAGGGTCTACCATAATCTTGTTTAAATTTCCTTAAGCCGACAGTGGTCGATAGCGCTTTTACTTTAGTGGCTCAATATGGGAAGACCGCATTCTGTGGTTTCCTCAATTCTCGACTCCCCAAAGCTATGTGCATTCTTAAGTAAGACCATAACTTTAGTTTTGTTATTGATGGTTAACTTATTTTTTAGAAAGTACTTGTCAAATTCAGATGATTTCCTTTGTAAACCAACGTGGGCAAAGAGAGTGCCAACACACATCCTTGGCGCAGCCTTTATTAATACTTATCTTCCAAGAGCGGCTACCTTTGGCATACGATTCCACCCTGGCTCAGTTTTTGCTGTGGAGCTCTTTTAATTTCCATTCTTTCCAATTTGGCCCACAGAATTTCGCGTTCCACCAAATCGAAGGCGGCCCGGAAATCCACAAAATGGGTATATAGTGAACCTCCAGTTCCTGTGGCTCCTTGTGCTATATCCCAAAGACTAAAATAATGAACGATAGTGGAGTGCTCAGCTTTAAAGCCGCTCTGTTTGAGCAGGATCAGACATATCTTTTCACTCTATCGGGTTACATCCTGAAGCAAATGTTTTGCGGAAACTTTCGCACTCATATCAATCAAACTAATTAACCAAAAGTTTTCAGAATCTGCTCGGTCACCCTTTTTAAGGATAGGTTTTATGACGGCACCTTGCCAGTTCTCAGTGTAAGTCCGAGTAGGTGTAAATTTCTTGAACACTCCAGACAAAAACATTTTGGTCACCAATTTAAATTGTTCTTTATCATAAGTGCCAGATCATCCAGTCCTTCAGATCTGGTTAACTTTATCTGTGTGATGGTATCCCTAACTGTGGAATCAGAGAATAGAGAAAGAAACTCAGGGGCATATGTACAAGGAGTTAACGCCGCCTTAGCGGCACTTTTCCGACGGTTTTGCGGCAATATTCATATCGCCATATGTACAAGTTGCCGCTAACTGCAGTTAGCGATATTTTTCTGGCGAAATCGTCTGTTTTCTTGATCGCCACTCCTGTTAGCGATGAATAACGAAAATGAGATGCAAGGTAGGCGTTCCCGTGTAAAAATAGCCGCTAACCCCACTTCGCGATATCTACAATGATCTCCCGGTCCGGCGATATGTTCCAAAAACAGCTGCTAATCCCCGTTAGTGGCTGGATTTCAAGACCAGAAAAAAGGTGGTCTTAAAAATGGAGATACAATTACTGGACATAAGGGAGACTAGCCCAGAGCCACATTTGCTAACCAACTGATGCCATGGAGGTACTACTCATGCAGCTTGGAGCACCAAGAAGACCACAACAAAAACCACCACCGCCCCCGCCCCCAGGACCACCACGGAGGCTGCGCCAAAGAAGAGAGCGGGTGTATCGTCAACGCATCACCCTGACAGACCTCACGCCAGAGGATGTGATAGCCCACTACAGGCTGAAAAGGTCCTCCATCCTCCGCATACTGACCACGATAGCACCCAGGCTGCAGGCACCAACACAGCGTAGCACCAACATCCCTCCACAGACCAAGCTACTAGCAGTGCTGCACATGTTGGCCTCTGGTACCTTCCAACCTACCACTGCCAGAGTTGGGGGAATCTCCCAGTCATCCATGTCAAGGTTCCTCCCAACTGTATTGGATGCCATAATCAGCCTGACACCACAGCACCTACGCTTCCCCAACACTGTGCAAGCACAGCTTGACATCAAGCAAGGCTTCTATGCCATTGCTGGTTTTCCACATGTGTTGGGGGCAATTGACTGCACCCATGTCCTACTTGTGCCTCCTGCGGACACTGCACACATCTACCGGCACAGGAAGCACACACACTCCATTAACATTCAGGCAATCGTGGACCACTGGGGCTTGTTCACCAATGTCGTTGCCAAGTTTCCAGGCAGTGTGCATGACTCATACATCTTCCCCCAGTGCATCATCAACCAGCGGTTTGAGAATGACACATATGGGAATGGACTGCTTGTTGGCAAGTACTAGCTGAACACACCACACACCTCCAGTCCCAAATTATGTAGCTCACAAATGTGAGAATGCACATGTAGCAAATGTCATACAACATGCCTTGTAACATGTCCACCTACCATACACAAGAACCCAAGGGACTGTGCCCACTATGGTTAGCCATGTAGACAACCTTCCATCAAAGCTCCTGCCCCTCCATCACACATCTGCAAATGCTGGGAGAGGTGGGAACCAAGTAGGTGTGATGGAGGTTCAGGACCCATGAGGAAAATGTGAACAGAAGGCCAAGTCTGGCGGTGGTGTTCTGCATAGTCTGGAGCTTGCGGAGCAGAGACTTGTCCATGCCGGCGCAGAGGGCGTTTCCGTAGTCCAGTCTGCTGGTAATGAGTGCGTTGGTAACTGTCACTCTTGACTCGTGGGTGATCCATGTGAAGCTCTTACGGATGATCTGGAGGGTGTTGAAGTAGCTGGAGTCGACGGCGGTGACCTGTCTGTTCATGGAGAGGGAGGAGTTGAGTACGATGCAGAGTTCTCGGGTGAGGTCCGTGGGTGTCAGGGGGCTGCCGAGTACGGTGGCCCACCAGGTGTTGTACCATGCCGCTGCGGTGGTCCTGAGGATGAGGAGTACTGTCTTCTCCGTGTACAGTGACATGCAGCAGTTGCACATCCAGGTTGCAACTTCCTGCATTCCTTTCTGGAAGTTTTGTCTGGTGGTGGTGGGGTCCTTGGTGAGGGAGAGTATGAGCTGGGTCTCGTTGGCGTACTATGCTGAGGCTGTGCTGGTGGACGATGGAGGTGAGGGTGGTCATGTGGAAGTAGAAGAGGGTTGGACTGAGCGATGATCCCTGGGGCACTCCGCAGTTGACATTTGTTGTGTTTGAGAGGAAGCGTGGCTGTCTGATCCTTTGGCTACTGCCGGTGAGTAACGATCGGATCCAGTCGAGGGCTGTTTCATGTATGCCTGCATCACGTAGTCTGCCCGCTAGTGTGCGGTGGGAGATGGTGTGGAATGCTGATGACAGGTTGAGTAGAATCATCGCTGCGGTGTGGTCCTGTTTGAGGAGGATACGGATGTTGTAATTGACGGCAAGTAGGGCGGTCTCGGTGCTGTGGTTGTTGCGGAATCTGGATTGAGACGGGTGGAGGATGGCGCTGTCCATGGATCATCTGTGGGGCCTGTTGAATTCCTGGATGACGTTGAAGAGTAAAATTGAGTTGGTGGAGTTGGTGAGCAATCTGTTGTGGATGAACTCACTATTAGTGGTACCGAAGCGTTGGTGGTATGTCGTCATGGCATTCTTGTAGTTGATGAATTTTTCCGGTGTCTTGCTGTATCTCCAGTTCTTCTCCAGGCGTCTGCAGGTGCGTCAGGATTCTTGGAGGTCGGTGGTGAATGAGGCAGCTTTTCGGTGGCACTGTCTGTTGGAGTTGCGTAGAGTTGCAACTTTGTCTGCGCAGTTGGAGAACCATCTTTGGAATTCCCTGGCAGCCCGGTTGCCGTTGGCTGCAGCGGTGGGGTGTTGCAGTTGATGGTGGATTTCATCTGCTCCGCAGTGACTCTGCTCCAGTTCCCATGCAGGGCTTGGGGTGCTGGTGTGGCCGGTTTGGGTTTGTTGCCGAGGAAGTGCACGCAGTGGTGGTCGGGCCATGATTTTCTGTGGTGTGGCTGAAGTGGCCGCTGTTCCCTCCTGCTAATATGGGGACGAGGGTGTGTCCTGCCTTGTGGGTCAGTGTGGTGAAGACTTGTTTCAGTACGATGTTGCCCAGCTTAGAGGGTAGTGGAGTTGTGGACGTTGGTGTTGTAGAGGTGGAAGTTCAGGTCCCTGATGAGAATGCAGTCCATGTAGGCGATGGCATGGGGTGCGATGAGGTCGGTGGTGGTGATGGCGAAGTGTACCTGTGTTCCGGGGTGTCTGTAGGCGAGTGTGCCACAGAGTGTGGAGTTGGGGCAGCTCAGGACCTGAAAGTGCAGGTGTTTGGCGGAAGGTGAGGTGTTGCTGGAGGTGGAGAGGCGGAGGTATTCATGGCGTGGCATGGTGAGGACTCCTCGCTGGTGGTTGTGGCGGTCATCACTCTGGATCTTGTATCCATCTGGTATAGTGATGGCAATGTCAGGGGCGGAGGAGGTGGTGGTCCAGGTGTCTGTAAAGAAGGCGATGTCGGGTGCGAGTGTGTCCCGGAAGTTCCTGATTACCAGGGTGTGTCTGTGCAGTGAGTGCACGGTGAGGAGGATGCATCTCAGGGCGTTGGGGGTGTTGGTGGCCGTGGCAGTGGTGAAGGTCTTGCGGCAGTGACGGCAGGAGAACTGGGCGTGGGTCGTGTTCAGTGTGGGCTGTTGACAGTTGTTCTTCCTTCCGGGGTTGAGTGCGAGGATGGTGGATGAGTTGTAGTGGATGACGTTGGGAGATCCAGATCCCTGGCGCTCGTCGTGTTAGGTGAACGGACGTGCGCAGATGGGCTTGCCTTTGGCGCACATTCGTTGTGCCAGCGGCGCTAAGGTGCAGCCGCCGCCATCAAAACTGGTTGGTGGGAGGGACTAACACCTGGGAGGCTATGCAAATTTGCATTGATGCTGGTCAGTAGCCTGTAGCTACACATGACAAACCCAAAATCCCTAAGTAGCCAAAATCACACACCACAAAATAGAAATGCAGAAAACACAGCCGACAGAAACACTAATGGACACATCTCTCCATACTATCTCACAGGTGATCAAGGATATGCACTCTCTCCCTGGCTGATGACACCCCTCAGAGCCACAGACACCCAGGCACAGAGACAGTACAATGTTGCCCTTGGACGCACCAGGTCCATTGTCGAGAGAACATTTGGCGTGCTCAAGTCAAGGTTCCGTTGCCTCGACATCTCTGGCGGCAGACTGCTGTATACCCCTGAACTTGTGTGCAAGATCATCGTGGCTTGTTGTGTGTTGTACAACATATGTGTCCGCACCAATGCGCCATGGATTGAAGTGCAGGATGCCCCGGACAATCCTGAAGATGACCAAGAAAACGAGGCTGTTGCTGCACATAACCCAGCTTCTGCTGCAGGAACAGCACGAAGGGACAGAATCATTAATAATTCCTTCACATAAGCATGTCAAAATATGACATCCCCTTGTTTTTCCTTTCTGTGCAAAATGCTCACAAGCATAGTTTATGCAATAAAACATCACAACACCAAAACCTTGTGTGCATGTTCATACTCTGCATAAGTACATCTATCTGACCAGTGAAAGTCAAACATTGTGCGTTTATTAATGGTGATTAGAAAGTTTGTTGGTGGATATGTGTTTTGTGTACACACTTCATTTTAATGATGTGTTTTGGGATCATAGTTGATTTTTAGGGTGTGTTTTGGGGTCATAGATGATTTTTAGGGTGTGTTCTGGGGTCATAGATGATTTTTAGGGTGTGTTTTGGGGTCATATATGAATTTTAGGTTGTGTTTTGGGGTCTTATATGAATTTTACGGTGTGTTTTGGGCTCATATATGATATTTAGGGTGTGCTTTGTGGTCAGAGAGGTTAAGTTTAGCACATACTGTTCAGCGGAGTAACAACTTGCACTTTGCGTCCAGATTTTTGTAGCATAAACGCAAATGCAACTTTTTTTACATACCCACGATATGAAAATATAGCTAAATACATGTGCCAACACGGATTATTACCGCAAAACCCATTTTGCGCCCAGAATATTACCGCAAACTCAAAAAACAGGCCGCAAACACACAGGAAGTGATGTCAGCTTGCATCCTGTTGCCTGGAGGAGTACTGTGTACTTTCACTTTCTCTTTTGAGCACACTTCTTCTGACTGTGGAGAGTGTTGGAGGTGTTTGGTGTTGTGTGCTGCTGTATTTGGATCTGAGAGTGTGGTTGTGTCCTGTTGACTGTCTCTAGTGTCCCTGTGAAGTCTAGTGTACTTGTCCTTACTTGTTTTTTGTCTCTTGTATAAAATCTTGTGGGGTGTTTGTCCAAGGGGTATTTTAAATTCTTAATAGTTGTTGGGGTAAATATTTGGGATTTACTTTTTTTAGGAGTGGGTTTAGGTGTGTGCTGGGAGATGGTGGGTGTGGGTAGGGAGGGCAGGATGTTGGAGGGGTCACTTGGGGTCTTCCTCTGGCTAGTGAAGCACTACCTGCCCTTGATGATTGCAAGTGGGGGTCGGATCCTGCAGGGCTATGCGGTACGTGTGAGGAAGGTGAGGTGGGAGCATGTTAGGGGCCAGATGCTGCGGGTCTGCGGTGTGGACAGGGCTGTCCGCCAATGGAAACATCGATGGCAGGATTGCGTTGGCCGTGAGGGTGACATGTTGGACCATCTGGGAGTCCTCATTGGCCAACAAGGTGGTAAGTCAAACCTCTAAATAGTTCAATGTACAATTTTGTAAAAAATCTGTAAATGCTGTCAGTAACACTAAGGGGTATATGTACAAGTAAGTTGCGGAGTGAGGCGTTCCACCTCATGCCTTCTGGCCTAACCTTTCATGTTCTGAATAGCAATGCTGCACCGTGTTCACAAGCATATGGTGCAGGCTTGTTTTTCCACCTGTGCTTGCACAAATTTTTGCAGTGTGAGGCCATAGCTGGCACACTTGCGGCATAGTGCAAGGGTGTCTGCGTGCAGGGCAAAGATTGTTCACGTACAGGAAGGGTGACCTTACTGTACATAAAGAATCTTAGACATAAAATTAATCATTGTGAGTTTCATGTGTGCTGCATGAAGCAGCACACATGACAGTGACAGGATGACCTTTTAGGATTGTTAATGTGCTGTAAGGGACATATTCATACATATGAACATTCCTCCCCTGCACGCAGACACCCTTGCACTATGCAGCAAGGGTGCCTGCGTTTGCGCTAACTTGCTAAACTTACCAGCATTGCAGGGGGAAACGCAGGACTGCAACATATCCTTGTAAATATGGTGCAGCCATGCATTTCAGAAGTGGTGGAGAGAGGCGTAAAGCCACGAGGGCTAACGCCTCTCTCCGCCACGTCCTTGTAGATGTCACCCATAATGTTGTTGGGAGAAACGGGGCCTTGGGAATGTGTCACAAAAGTTGTCTGTGCAAAATGTGTGAATGTGCAAGCATGATTGTCCTGTTTGGCCTTATTCCGCATTTTTATGTCTTGTGGGAATGGCTTGGAAACTAGACACAATCATGTATGCAACCTGTAATGCAAGAGTACAGTTACAGAGCAGTGACATTGATGGTGATGAATTGGATGATGAATAGGACATGTGTGAATTTTTGTCTGTTACCAACACACGCTTCGTTTTATGTCTCACAGCTGGAAGGCCACTCATCACACAGGGGGATGTTGACGCCTTCAGGGACCCACACACCACTGGTGAGTTCACCCATCAAATATTGTAAATGTGAGATGTGATGAATGTCTGGCTCAAATCATGTACTTAGTAGTATGCAGTATGGGTGTGTATCACATGTACCTTGAATCCCGTGTGATGGTGTTTCATGTGAGTGTGAAGGGAGTACAAATTAGCAAGTGGAGATGGACCAATGCATATGTCTTCCGAATGTAACTTTGCACATCCCCAGTCAGTGATACCCATGCTAGGAATATCTATGTGTTCTGTCACTACATAACATGCATGGGGAGTCCCAAACGTACAGACAGTAGAGGAGACATGTGATTGGTGTAGGTGATGAGTTTGGCCAGACATGGAATGCGTGTACATCTTTGACTGAGATGACTGTGCAAGTGGGCCTGATCATGCACAAGGGGTTAGTGGTTTTCAGGCTGTGCAGGATCAGACACAGGTCTGCACAGTACTATTGTATGTATGGTGCATACCATCTTGTAAACATTTCCAGGGCGTAGCTGAAATCCAAGTCAACCAATGGTATGTTCCCCCAGCACCTAGCAAGGATGGCCCTTTTGCCTGTATTTGGCATGTTTTGGCACTCCAACAGTGTTGTCAAGCTGTCTCCTTGGGGTCATTCCCCTTTTTCGAATCATGGTCAAATGTACAAGCTCCTCTAGTCCAATATGTGACGTTACTCCCATGCATTGACCACGCATGCTTTTCATTCACTTTTTTTACACAGCAATACCTTTTACAACGCAGGGCTTTACTACGCTATTCGTTACAACGCATTTCCCATTGCAACGCACTCACTATTCTGACTCCAGGGGGGCGTTACTTTGGGGAATGCGTGGTAACAGATTGCAGTGTATAGCACTGCGCTTAGAAATTTTGAGCATAGTAAAAAATTTGAATTAAACAACGTTTGTCCCAATCTCCTCCACTACGTCACCTATTGTGAACTTGTGGTGGCAAGAGGGGCTGTGCCTCATGTACAAGTCAGTGTTCAGCCACCTAATGTTGCTTTGCCATGTGTGAAGCTTGATGCAGCACTATTGAAAGTAAGAGTAGGGCTTTTCCAGGATTGTCCATGTGCATTAAGGGACACCTTCCTGTACATATACAAACCATGGCATTTAGCTTTTTCCATGTGTGCTGCACAAGGCAGCACACATGGAAATATGAACAACTAGGATAAATGCATTGTTCATCCTCGTCTCGCCAACTTGAGATCCATGAATTTCAAGGTCTTATTTTTCTAGCTTCCTCCTATGTACACCACCATGATACATAGGGGGCATTGTCAGATACAATGGGTGTTGCGGTGGAACGTCCCACGCAACACCCACTGCAGGCCCCTTTCACACTGACCATTGTGTGAAAGGATGCCTTATGTACAAGGCAGTGTTGATCCACGTTTAGTGGCTTAAGGCTGCCTTGTACATAAGGAGCAGCCCCTAACTCCATGATAACGTCACTGATAGTGACGTGATGGTGGCGATAGGGGCTTGTACATATGCCCCTGACTGTCTCATTGGATTGTGACACTACATGTCACATGCCATGCACTGTAATGTCAGTGTTGCCAGCATGTTGTAACTGATCCTTGATTGTACATTGCATTGTCCATGTCACTTTCTGACTTCACAATCTTCCGTTAGAGTGTAGGCTCCCAGGTTTCACTGACCTTGTGTTACTGAGTTTAATGGAGAACATTGACATAGTCATCAGGACTCACATTTTGACATTGCTCTTATTTGACAGACAATATGTCGCCAGAGGAGGCCCATGCATTCAGGGTCAGGAAGGACCGGTATCTCCATATCTGCAAGGTGGCCAAGGGATACCGCAAGATGTCAAGGAGGTATGTAGCTGACTGTGCATGTGGAGGTGGAAGTCGTTGCCCGAAGTGGCCCTCCGACGCAGGCAGAGTGACGCACAGCCCATACCGGGCACTTCTGGCGACAGGCGTGGGTCCAGACATGGACATGGATCTGCACATCCCCCAGGAACAACACACAGACAAGCTGCAGACTCAGGATCAGGCACACAATCAGGTGGCCCCTCACAGCCAAGCTACAGTGCAAACTTCAAGTTCTGATCAGGTAGTGCAATTTACCAGGCGGGTCTGTCTCACAATCATGGACATTAACATCAGACTCGCACAAATTGAAAGAGAAATGGCGGAGCATACCACCCACCTGCAGGACATTAAGGCTGCCCTGGGTCTCCCATATTGATCAGTACAATGGAGACCCATCCCCCTTTTCAACATTCCCCCAATGTTATTTATTCTAAAGAGTTAGTGATAGGTTAGTTTTTAAGTGTTAGGTAGTGTAGTTGTAGTGTAGGTATAGGTAGTATTAGATTTTAGCATAGTTTTAGTTATTTACTCTCTTGTAGTTTTTGGGGATAAGTTTCCTTTTCCTTTGGGTGGGGGTTGATGTCTTTGTTCACAAAAAAAATACAAAATACAAAAAAATATATATTTGTGTATGATATCTGTGTAGTTAGTTCATGTTTAGCTAAGATGTATTTGCCCTGTCTTCTGATGTACTTTTAGGGTGGGAGGGGGGTTGATGTCTTAGATATGTTGTAGCGTGTTTAGTATTAGTTACGTTAGATAGTTACGTTTAGCATTCACTTTGTTCCAGTTAGTTATGATTAGGTTAGTTGTAGGAGTATTTAGTGTTAGTATAGGGAATTTCATTTTATAACTTGATAATAAATGTTTACAGTTTTTGAATTCTGGTTGCACTTATGTCTGCAGTGATTAGGTGGAATGTTGTATTTTACCGTGTATATGACTTATCCAACCTCAGAATAATCATTTGATTTTGTATGGGTGGTCATGGCATGTTACTTAGCTGGACGGATAGTGTCATGATCCTTTTGCTTTGAGCACAGTGGACTTGCATGGATCACAGGTTGGGAAGTAGAAGTTATGACCTAGGCTAGGGACACTCTTCTGTGAAGTTGACATCTTATGTGTGACTCAGAGAGTTGGACAGCACTTTTTTGCCCATTTGCAACACAATGTTGGAACATGGCCTGGTGCAGACATTGATATTGCAACTCTTGTCCATCATGATGATGGATGTCTGCACCGTGTTCCACAGAATGACGTCCACACTCTGCATTTAACATGAGCCTGGCGCAGAGTCCATTTACCATGCACACACATAGGCACACTTGCTGCTTAGTGCAGGTGTGTCAGCATTATTGAAATTGGATGTGCCTGTGCATGGAGGGTCACCCTCCTGCCCATGCACGATGTTTTTATTTTGAGTATCACATGGACACGGCATATGGCAGAACACATTTTTTATGCAAACAGGAGGGGAAATGTATCATTGCTCCCTGTATTGCCAGTGTCATACACACTTTTCCCAGCAGCTACTCTTGTCATTGGCTCATAGTGATGCCACCCTTGAAATGGTGGTACAGCCTCTGAGTATATCCTAATAGCTGTGCACTACACACCCCTAGCCACATTGCCCTCTCCTTTCACAGTGAGGCCAGCATGAGAGGGTTCCTTATTTCAAAGGCATTGTCAAGCCATGGGAAGGGGCTGTCTGAGGACTTACAGTTTAGACTAAGTCCCTATTGCCAACACAACTTCACGGAAAACGACATTGTGGTTCCATTGGCGATTAGTATATATGTGCCTTAACGAATCTTCCTCTATGTGAATATGGTGTGCTCTATCTTGGAATGTGACATGCTATGACCCCCATCACAACAAGCTTTGTACACCCCGTAGAGTGTGAGTAGATCTGCCAAGTGAGACTTGTTACCAATGCTAATTGGAGACACTACTTGTGGCATGCGACTGACTTGGAGATATTTCCGCACATGCCATTTCCCATAATGTACGTAGGGCAATGTTTGAATCTTGCAGGAATGTTGTATCTGACCAATGTGGGCACTGCTAGTTCACACATACCCGGTCATCTCACTGCCTATCTGGGACACAGTTAAATGTGAACATTTAGCATATGTCCCTCGCTGTACGTTTTGATGGATTCAGGGGGCCAACATTTAGTATAACTTCTATACTTCAATAGTCATAGGCAACACACATCTGTGTGACTTACATTTTTTATTTACATGTGCATTGACTTTGTTGAAGACTGGCCCAGTACTTGGCCAAACAACCCCCACATTCCATAGATGCCCATTGGAGGGCCAGACAGTGACCTTTGGGGGTAACATGTCCAAAGGAAGAGGCAGAGTTCAGTCAGCAGGCTGATTGCAGACTCATTGGGAACAACACATAATATGGCAGTCCATATCGAGGTCCAAGGAGAGTGTCGCAGAGTGAATCGGGGGACAGTGTAAGCTGATGTTCCGGGGCATGATGCTGAGCACAGATCCAAGGAGAAACAGTCCATTTGGCATAGATGAGTGCTACCGCTTTCTTCTTTGCAATAATGCTGATTCATCCACATCTTCATCCTCTGATGTGTCATGTGCCTCCTGTGTGCATGGTGGTCGATTGGCTGCAGCACTGTGAGGCACTGACACATCAGGGGGCAGAGATGTGGATGATGATAAAGCAGTAGCAGCAGCATTCATCTGTGCCAAACCTTGAGGCAGCACTGCTATGATGAGCAGCTGCAGGGCATGGAAGATTCCAGCAACATCTCTGTGGTGTGCAACGTTGGCAGCCATTTGTGAGGCTTGCATCCGCTCCATGTTCTCCATGATCATTCGCATGTGACGCAACTCCTTGCTGACATCGCTGGAGCCACTCTGACTGGACAGTTGTTCTTGTCTCTGAGTCAAGACTCCAGCGATGTCAGCCATGGAATGCTGGAGAGCATGGAGCGGATTGTGGGTGTCTGTGATGTTCAGTAGGTGGTCCCGAATGGGACTGAGACACCCACGTAGCCCATCTAATTTGGCCGCCAGACTGTCAAACCCCACCCGCACCAGACCAGCCATCTCCTACTGGACCTCTACCGCACAACGTTGGAAGGCCTGAAGTGGGTCCTCCAGGTCCTGGGAGACAGATGTGGTGGTCAGTGCTTGCTGCTGGGTATTCTGTGCAGGTGGTGGAGTTTCCACAATGCTGCTGGATGGCCCTGCTTCCGGAGATAGGGTGCTGATGGAGTCTAGCAGCTGTTGGAGGGTGTCCTGGTTGATGTTTGGAAGCTCTTCATCTTCATCATTGAAGAGTGGGAAAGGCTGTTGTACAGGAAGTGATGTTTCTCCCTCTGCCATGTAAAGGGGAGATGCAGTTGTATGTGTGTTTCAAGTGTGATAATGCATTGGATATTTATACTAGCAGACAGCATGACAATGTCCATTCAGAATGTTTAGGAGGAGATGCCCATTACATGCCGGATAGTTATTCATTGTACATCATCACGGATGTGACGTTATAGTTGTACATTATCGTCTCACAGTTTACAGGGATGCCAAATGTGAGTGACCAATTTCTACACACATGCAGCACCTGTTGTGTCCTCTGTTCAGTAGTGACAGTGATGCAGTTTGTACGACATTGTTGTCAATGTTGATTAGCTCAGATTCATGTGTCTGTGCACTGCATTGTGGGAGAGTCACCACTAATCAGTACACCCTGATACTTTTTCAAGATTACTCTTTTTTGGAGGGGTGTATTGCATGGGGCCACACCTTGCTGTTGACAATGCAACATGATTGTTGTTGTGCCATGATTGGGGCTATCCCATTGTTGTGATCTGAGTTGATGTGATGTGCCACATGATATGTGCAGGGAGGTATGCTTGATTTGCTGATACACACAGTGTAGATACTTGTTTATTTAGTTAAGTCATAGGGAGTGCTGACATCCTCATGGATGCATGTTGATCTGCAGGTATGGTACAGCTTTGGCTTTACTGCCCCTTATCCCTTTCACCCAGTGACCCTTTCACTCATGTGCATTTCCAATGGTGAGATGTTGCAAGCTTGACGGGATTTGGTTCTTGGTCACAGTTGGGACACTTGTGCATTGTTGGCCATCTGATTTCTTTATTGCATCAGGGGTTGAATGGACACGAGGAAGTGACAGAGTGTGACCTGCTCCTTTGTGGATGAACTCCACACTCAGCCACTTCAGTGACCGTGGCCTGCACCATGTTAACATGTTTATGGTGCATGCATGCTTTTCATCATGAACTGTCACTTGCCTTGTCAGTGTGGCTCACAGACAGGCGGTTTTGCTGGGGAGTGCACAGGTGCATGGGTTTGGTGCGAGTATGTTTATGTGTGAGGAGGGACCCCTTCAGGCACATTGGCAATGATGGATTAATTGCTGTTTCTATGTGTGCTGCACAATGCAGTACACATTTACCTCCATATTGCTTTGTCTATTGTGATTTCTCTTGTGTGCATGTTGTCGCTCATGTTTTTCCTTGCATGCATTGCTTACTGCCCTCCTGTTGGCTTAACCGTGGTGAGTATGGTGCAGCTTGATTTTCTATTGTTGGTGCAGGCTGAACAGACAGTAATGACATCCATTACCGTCAACGTTGACACCATGTGTAGTGTGTAAGTGGGCCTAGATTTGAGGGCTGTGAATTTCCAAATGCTTATTAGTGGTGCTCAGGCCCTATCACCCCCCCAACATCACATCAGGTGAGATTGCCAGGGTGATGTGTGTTTGGGAATATGCCACGCAGATGTTCAAAGCGATGATACATGCAGTCCACTTTCATTGTATTGGATGCCGTGGTTTGTGTGCGGATGATAACTGACATGACTGCACATTTGTTCACTGACACTGGAGATTTTCTAGAAATTACTTGTATACATGCACAGCAAGGTGTGATGGGCACCTCACACCAGGGCTAGTGTTGTATACTGTTTTGGGTATGGCACATGTGTACACTTGAGAGGAGAGGAGTGCTTTTTGACATAAGGGGTGATGGTGACATTTACCAATTTGTCTATGTTAGGTGCAAAATTGCTATTCTTGCTTGGTGGCATACTTGACTTGTCATACTTCTTCACAGGGACTTTTTAGTTCTGTGAGTATGGTACACAGACAAGACATGTAGTAAAACATTATGGTGACACATTCCTGATATGCATAGTCCATGGACTGTGCTGTTAAAGGCATGTCCCCCCTTTGCTTATGGTTTGACATCACATTTTGACTCAACTGTGCTGAATGTGTGCATTGTGGGATGTGCACCTTTTAGACAAAAGGCTGCATGGTCACTATGTTGTGACTATGCATGTGTTTATGGTATGCAGACTCAATACATGCTTTCTCACTTGGTGTACACAGGGCTGCATCTCATGAACAAGAGAACTGGCACATTGCCTGTAGATGCAGCATGGTGCCAAAATGGCCCCCTTGCCCCAACACCACACATATACAAATTGTCTGCACAGTGCTGCATCTCTTTGATGACAATATGAGGATAATCTGTGAACGTGACTGTTCATGTGTATAAGTGAGCATGCCACCACCAATGTCAGCACACATGCACCATTACGCACGTGTGTCTGAGTTGTGTGCAAGAATGTGTATGTGCTGTAAGGTCCCCCTTTGTGCACATGTACAAACTTCTACTCAACTCAGACACCCTTGCACAATGGTGCATGTGTGCTGACATTGGTGGTGGCATGCTCACTTATGCACATGAACAGTCGCGTTCACAGTGCATCCTCATATTGTCGTCAAAGAGATGCAGCACTGTGCAGACAATTTGTATATGTGTGGTGTTGGGGCAGTAAGCCATTTTGGCACCATGCCGCATCTACAGGCAATGTGCCCCTTTGCTCTTTCATGTTGCCCTTAGGTTGTAGTCTGACATTAATATTTGGCTATATTTTGATTCAGTTTGCTGTGTTGATTTCCACGTCTGTGACCCCACCATATGTGTCTTGCAATGTATTTGTTGACTAGGGAGATATGTGTTTATACCCCCAGGGACAGAAGTATCTGGGACAAAATCTGCAGTCATTGTGGGTGTGAACTGTGAGATATTGAATTGTGCATTAGTGAAATTGTGCCCATCCACCCCGTCACCCCACTCCCTTGTTGTTACTCACCCTGTTGCTCATGTTGCTGGTCATGTTGAGCAGTATCCTGTCCCTGGACTCCAACCACCAACTCCTCGCAGATGACTGAGGACACCTGTTCCTCCAACGCATCCAGCTCCTCCTGTGGAGCTGGACTCCCACCTCCGGTCTGCAGTGCTGCCTTGTGATTGGCCGCCAGTTTCACCTTGGTTTTGCGCTTAGCATCATGCCAGCGCTTCTTGCAGTCGTTCACTGTCCTCCTCACCTCTCCAACAGCATTAACCTTGGCTGCAATGGACTGCCATATTGCATTTTTTGTTCCCAATGACACAGTGGAGCTGACAAAGAGCTGTTGTTGTTTCTCTGTCACCTCTGCAATCAGGACCTGGTTTTCCTGCTGGCTGAACCTGGTTTTCCTCTTCCCCTTGTCCTTCTCCTGGGTCTCTGGCTGGTCCTCCTGGCTGTTTGGGGGGTTGTTGGCTCCTGCAGTACTGGGTCCAGCTTCCTCCATGGTTCTTCAGTGTTTTTTTTTTTTTTTATGTTTGTGATACATCGCAGGTGTTTTATGGTCGCTTTTCCCGCTGAACGTGAGGAAAAGTGGCATCACGCTAATTAGCGTGCAGTTTCTGGCCGCTGATTGGCCTTTTGCCACTTTTTTCACGTTAGCGGCAAGATTTTTATCCCTGTAACGCTGTTTTTTACGTTGACATTTTCCGCTGCGATGAGAAACTATCGCCATGTAGCGACGGCTTGTACATACGTCGCTAACATGGCGATAGATTTCGGCGGTACGCGGCGATGAAAAAATTGCTGCTAACTAACATTAGCGATAATTTTCGCCAGTCCTTGTACATATGCCCCTCAATGTCAACAGGCGAAACATTACATCATCCTCTTTCCTGGCATATATTGCTGATAAATAGTCCACACAACCATCTTCTTCCTGTTCTTATGTTCCTACCATAAATCCCTAAATTCACCAATTTCCAAAATGTCTGCACATCATTAGTATAGATTACCTCCATCATTCCCTCCCAAATCATTTTGTAAAATAGCCCTTTGTACTGCTTTAGTCTTGCTTTGTATTTCCTGTAAATTTCATAATATGAACTACTGTCAGTATGTGGGATGTTGGCACATTTCATTTTCCTTAACTTCTTTTTCACCTCCTGGCAATGAGCATCGAACCTTCTTTTCAGTTGTAGATTTGAAACAGTGGTCTTTGTAAAAGGAGTGTTTGCATTACCTTTCAAGCAGTTGACCAAGTCTTGTATTGTTACTTTGTAGTTATTATTGAGGTTACTGGTTACCAAGGCCAATCTGGTTATGTCAATATGTTTTTACAAATCAAGAAAGATTTGAATATGATGGGCAACTATTCTAGCCATAAGATGCCTTGGAAATTCCATGTCAAGGGTCAGAACTCTATCTCTAGTTAGTAGTTTCAATTTAAACCAGGCCCTTAGGGGAAGATGATCGCTTCCCATCAGTGTGAGAGGTTGAAAGTCTCAAATTATGAGTAATTGACAAACCTGGTCAAAAATTGAACTGTTTAGATTTCCAAATTTAAATGTCTGGGTTGCCGGAGAGTCAAATTGGAAGTGACCATTCATTCCAGAAAAAGTTCTAGCTCTCCAGATATTTTTGCATCAACCCCGCTGTCCTTGAGCTTATGCACTTGGGGAAAATAGCCAGCAGAATTGAGTGAACCCTCATCAGATTACCAGAGTTGGCTTCTTCCTGTCGGGGTGCATATTGAAGTTACCAAAAATTAAAATCATTACTTTGGTAAAGCGTGTAGAAATCTGGTCTAAGTCTCCCATAATGAGTGACAATTATTTAGAGTTATAGGGGATTTCCCTGAAATTTCTGTGCACATTTAATATAATAATATTCTTCACTGCTGCATTATTGAGCAAGAAATCAATATTACCTGCATGCAAAAATTAAATTTTCATAGGTAACAGAGTGACCTTTTTAGCAATCCGGGTTGATACTAAAGTAATTCGCCCACCCGAGTTGCACCCTGAGATGTTCGAAACTGCATCAGACAAATTGAATATAGTGTGGTGCTATTTTATTTTGACAACAAAAATCAGCCCTCACACCGGTCCTTCCAACCAGGACCAGCTGGTAGTACTAGACTGCCCTAAGGAACAATCCAATCCAACTCTAAACAAACATGTAAGCACCTAGGAAGTATCCATGTATGTGCCATTACATTTCTCTTGTAACATGTAGTCTCCCACCTTTAAAAGCCAGAGCCCACCTCACTCATTGAGATCTACTAACAACAAGCATTGGCAATGCCTATAGGTCTGGCTTTAATACACTGCACCCACCACTCACAAATTCATGATACTCACTCTGAATTTAAATGGGAACACCTCTCACTCTGTACTTATACAGACACATCACTCACCATGCACTCACAAGCTATGCATCCTGCACTCATACATCTCCTAACTACTGCACATGCCGCACTTACCCTGTAGTCACATACAACATACCCTGAACCTACTCACTGCCCACCTTGCACTCAGTCATCACTCACTCACCTCTCACTGCACTCACATACAACTAAAACAAAGCTCAACCTGACTGCTCAACCTTCACTCACCCACCTCACCCTGCACACTCCTATACCTGTCACGCTACACACCGCTCACCTTCTTCTCACATACTGCTCACCCTGTACATTCAGAAACCTCACACCCTCCAATTGCACGCTACTAACCCCCTGCACTCACAACTCACCCCACAGTCACACTGCTCACATACTTTTCAGATTACAGTCCCATCACTAGCACACACACAACTCATGCTGACTGCTCACCTATCCCTCACACAACACTCATTCTACACAATCAAATACCAATCACCCTGAGCTCACCATGCATACTTATGCACTGCTAACTTGGAAAATGCATCCTGCTCTTGCACCGCTCATCCTGCACGTAGATACCGCTAATTCTGCACACAGACCGACTCATCCTAAACTCAGACACCACCCACACATCTCTCACTCAGCACTGACACAAGTTACCCTGCACACACACAGCTGTCACCCTGTACCCACATTGCTCATATGCCTCTCACCCTGCACACTCACACCACTCAACCTCCAAATTTACACTGCTCATGGTGCACATTCACACACAACCTACTCTGCCATGAGGCACCCCTCATGCTGTGCATTCACACTGCTCTCACGCAGTGATCATCATCATCAGAAAACTTTATTACGATCACCAGGATCCAAAGAAGTACACACAGCACAGGTATAAAAACAGTATATAAATTTTAGAATAAATTTTTTTTTTTTTTTTTAGAACAGATCATTTAAATAGATGTGCAAAATAGGAGGTACGACAATTATTAGCAAAGGAAAAATGCAACATATTGGTTTCTTCCCTGTAAATATTTAAAAGCAATTTCATTTGGGAAATGTGCAAAAAAGCAAAGTACAGTAATTCTTAACAAGAAAAGTGCTTCATACAGGTATCTTCCCACTCCTGATCCACAGTGCAAACCAAAATCTAGAAAGACCAAAAACTATTGGTCTACGGGTATCAGTGCACAATATTCTCAATACATCGAGATAGTGGCCCGGACCAACAAGTCTACACAAAGGAAGTGTCCATTTTTTCCTCAGTGATAAATAATGTGGACAGAAGAAAAGTAAATGGACAATCGATTCTGAACAGGCCTTACATGCAGGGCACAGGTCATCCAGTGAAGCACTACAACACCACTTAGAGCTAAATAATCTTGTGGGCAAGGTCTTGTAGCGGAACTGGAGGAACAGTTTACGTGCCAACGGTGGGGTAATTTCATCAATAGTTGGCTCAAACAGTGGAACAGATTTAAAGGTCAAGAAGTCTTTTGTCAAACCTATCGAGGATTCTGCCAAGTCCATAGCAAGCATTTTTTCCCAATATTGTATTGTATTGTATTGTAATTGCATTTATATAGCGCTTACTACCCCTGACGAGGCGTCGAAGCGCTTTTTCGGCGAGTAGCACGCTACTCCGGGACCCTTAGAGGATTAGTGTTGAATTAGTATAGTGAAACATGCAAGTACATTTTAAGTGATGGATAGGTTAGGCAGTTATTTGGATTTGGAATGATAGCAGAAGGATAGAGGAGGAAAAAAAGGTTTGTATTTATATAGCGCTGGTTACCCCTGATGGGGTGTTGAAGCATGCTACTCTGGAAGCCCATCAAGGATTAGTGGTGAATTAATATGGTGAAAATATGAAAGTAGTTTCAGTGGTGGATATTAGTCAGTTATTTGGAGTGAGAAGGATAGCGGAGGGATAAAAGGGAAGAAAGGTTTGCATTCATATAGCACTTGTTACCCCTGATGAGTGTTGAAGCGCTTTTCTGGCGAGTAGCACGCCACTCCGGAACCCATTAAGGATTAGTGTTGAACATTAGTCTAGTAAAAAATGAAGTAAACTTTGATTAGTGGACATGTTATTCAGTTATTTGGGTAGAGAAGGGTAGGTGGCGGGATAGAAGAGGGAAAGAGGTTTGTATTTATATAGCGCTTGCTACCCCTGATGGGGTTTTGAAGCGCAAGTAGCACGCTACTCTGGAACCCAGAAGTATTAGTGTTGAATTATTATGGTGAAACATGAAAGTAATTTTAGTGGTGGATATGTTAGTCAGTTATTTGGATTGAGAAGGGTTGGGGAGGGTAGAAAGGGAAAAAGGTTTGCATTTATATAGCGCTTGTAACCCTGATGGGGTGTTGAGACGCTTTATTGGCGAGTAGCACGCTACTCTGGAACCCATAAAGGATTAGTGGTGAATTAGTATAGTTGAAAATTGAATATGTTAGACTGTTAATTCTGATTGAAAAGGATAGCGGAGGGATAAAAGAGTGAAGGATTATTTTTTTTTTTTATTTTTTTTTTATAGGTCTTAGCAGTAGGAGGGGGAGAAGGGGGTTTGAGGGGAGGAGTCAGGGAAGAGTTTAGAAAGGTTTGTTTTAGGGCATCGGTATAGTAAAAGAGGTGTCCGATGATGCAAGGAGGGTAGAGTAGGCGAGAGTCTAGAAAGGGTTATTTTGGTGGTCATAGTAGTGGTATGGGGTTTGGGATAAATGAGTGTGGATGTAGAGGATATATTGATAGATGTATAGGATGAGAGATAGGGTAGTGCTTTGGAAAGAGTAGTAGAAAGAAGTTTGAGATGAGTCAGAAGGTTGGGCTAGAAGATATATTGAGATAAGTATAGGCTGAGAACTAGGGTAGTGCCTTGGAAATGCTAAATTAGAAGAAAGTGATAAATATATAGATCCATAAATACATTGAAAGTATATAGATACATAAAGGAGGTAAGTATATGCAGATTAAAGATATGGATAGAGGCACTATAGTTCTTTCAGCTTCATCCTCGATATTTGCAACATATTTTCCGGGTTGGACCAGAAGGACTCCATCCCCAGTCTCCCCAATAGTTCGCGTAGACAGATAAACCACCTGATCGATGTTGCCTGGGGAAATTTCAGGAAATCCTTCAAAGCCTCTCGATAGGACTCCAACTCATCCACTGTCCATAACCTGAACCAGAACATTAACAATTTACAGTTCAGCTTGTGCTTTAGCTGCCTGTGGGCAAGATCTAAGTAGATAGGTTTTAAAGGGCAGCTAGCAGGAAGATCAACCAATGATCTTAGGAAGCGGTTTTCTACAGTAGTTAGGGGAGATTGATTGCCCGTGCCCCATTGTTCGGCACCATAAAGTACCCCTCCCAAAACCTTGGTATTATAAATTTCAAGTGCAGGGGCAATTTGTCGGGAAACCGTCTTCCTGTGTATTTTACTGATATGGGCACATTGGTGAATTAGTTGTAACTTTGCCTTTTCCATTTGTGGGCCCCAGTTGATAGATGGGGACAGGCGAATGCCCAAGTAGTCGAAAACTTCAACTTGCTCCAGTTTCGTGCTACCAGCCCACACAGATCTAGTTAATGCTGTTTTTCTTCCTTTGTTAAAAATCATGTACTTGGTCTTTGTCTCATTAAGAATCAGACCCCTATCATTGCAGAACTTTATAAAATCATTTAGGAGTTGTTGAAGGCCTTGTGGTGATTTAGAAATTAAGAGGGTGTCATCTGCAAATAACAATGCAGGCACTCTTCTCAAGCCAATTTTCGGAGCGTCACAGCCATCCCTATCTAGGAAGTCAATAACTCCTTTTATAAATAGGGTAAAAAGGGTGGGTGCCAACACACATCCCTGTCTCACTCCACGTTGGACAGGGAAGGTTTCTGTTACTTGGTTGTTCGCACCCCACCTAACCTGTGCTGTGTTATCTGAGTGTAGTCGAATTAAAATATTTAAAAGATTGGTAGGTAGGCCCATCTCTTTTAGCACCCCCCATAGTCTGGCACGCGGGACTAGATCAAATGCAGTGCGCAGATCTACAAAGGCCACGTATAATTTGCCCCCCTTAACAACTACTTCCTTCCAGGAGTTACAAATAAAGCGGAAAACCTGATCCAAAGTGCTTACTTTGGTACGAAAACCCGCCTGGAAGTCACTCAGTACTTGGGACTCCATCATCCAATCCTGCACCCTTCCTAGGACCTGTTTGCAAAAGATTTTTTGGAGGGATCACAAACATCTCATTTTGAACCCTTACACCACTCATACACCTCTCACCCGGATTTCACTGACCACTCACTTCACACTCGCCCTCCGCACCCCGCACACACACTGCTCACCCTGCTACTCACACGCTGCTCACCCTGCAACTCACGCTGTACCAAAATCGCTCACGTTGCACTCGGGCACATATCACACAAACACCACTGATTCTGCACAGTGCTCACCCTGCACTCATACACCATTCACAAACCTCTACTTCTGAATTCACACCATTCACATACCTCTCACCCTGCACTAACTAACCAATAAAACAGACTGCTAACCCTGCACCTGCACACTTCTCATCTTACAAACACTCACACCTCGCATACCCTGAAAATTCACACACTGCTCTCATTCAGACATTACCCTATTATAGGACCTCCTCGTCCCAGTCCTTACATTAGTGAGGCGATCCCTCCTCCTGGCAGGCCTCTGAAATGTTAGTCTGTTTTTTATTTTTAGTATATAAACCCCTCCCACCCTCGGCCATGCCTGTTTTTTTTCCTGTCCCTAGACGGGCTGTCAGAACATGACGTGTGGTTGAACACAATGTAAGTGCAACTTTTGGATTTCTCCTAAAAAATGTATCATTTCCCATTTGTGTTGTGGAATTTATGCCGTTGTTGACAGATCGCACTGGCCTTATTGTTCGGGTGCTGAGGTTATTCTAGCAACAAACACAATAAGACAACGGACGGAGTGCTGAAACTTTTCAGACACTCCCCCCCAGTAACGATCTGGCTTGAATCCCTCATCATTCTTCTGCTCACTAGGCCACCCCGGTTTGGACCCAGCCATATGCAAATCAGTCTTGACCCTGTTCCTCATGGGAACAGTCCACCCCAAACTGCCAGGCCAGGTCTTCCCTGGACTGGAAACAAGCATCCTGGGACCGGTTTCGGGGCATCACCCCTCATCAGCCAGGCTAGCTTGAATCCAGAGGCAAAGTGAGCAAGGGACCCCCGTCTGGGCATACCCTGGCCATCTGTCTTCCCTGATTTATTCCTGGGCAGAGTCAAACTTCAGGGTCTTGTGGGCTGTTTACATTCAGGGTCAACTGGACTTACATTCGGACAGCCTGAGCAGCAACCTGCCATCTTCAGTTCTGCCCCATCTGTCAGCACTAATGTTCAGGGACATTTGTCTCTGGTTCGGGGAGCCATGGGTGGACCTCTTTGCATCTCCTCACAATGCCCTCCTTCTCCGGTTCTGTTCCAAAGTGGTTTGTCCTCACCCGTGGGCGGTGGATGTCCTGTCGATCTCCTGGCCCTCTGGCCTTCTGTGTGCCTTGTCTCCCATTCCTCTCCTCCCGAGGGAGCTGCAGAAGATTTGGGTAAAGAGGATGTCTGTTCTCCTGATTGCTCCTTTTTGGCTTCAATGCCTTTGGTTCCCGCTGTTGCTGAGGTTGTCCAAGGGCAGGTTTGTCTAGCTTCCAGTGATCCCGTCACCACTTCAGTTCCCCCTCCTATCATTGCCTCATCTCCGTCAGTTGAAACTGACGGTTGGTGCTTGAACATTTGGCGTTTGACTTTTTGGGCTGTTCTTCTTTGATGGGAATGGATATTCAACAGTAATTGTACCCTCTTGGGATCTGCAGACTGTCTTGCAGGGTCTCCAATTGTCCCCTTTTGAGCCTTTGATGTAGGCCGATTTGCTGTGGTTGTCTGTTAAGTTATACTTCCTGTTGGCCATTACGTTAGCTCGGAGGTTGGGTGAATTGGGGGCTTGCTTATGTCTTTTCCTTATTTGCAGTTGCTGCCGGACAGGGTGGTGTTACGACTGGATCCGGCCTTTCTCCCTAAGGTCTCTGTGGAGTTGTCTTAGCTTCCTGGGGATGGAATTTAGAACTATGTTGGTGGGGAGAATGTTGTTCTTTAGAAGGTGAAGGGAGGTTGAAGCTCAGGAGCTGTGAGAGCAAGCTGGAGGTACCTGTGAATATAACTTGGACCAATAAAGATTATATTCCTTTCTACACTGCGTCAGAGTGGATCTTTAAACTGGCGATGAGTTGAACCCGGTCTGCGCAGGGCTTCAGACAACTACTACCTCCACCCCTGGATTTTGATCTACAGGGTAAAGAGGCAAAAGAAGAAATTTCTACTGAGTGCCATCCTGCTGCACTGTGTGACCAAGGCACTGTGAGTACTTTATGTGTGGGCAACAGAGTGTGAACTGTTTGCTTTCACTGTGATTAAGTGAGTTCCCGTCCGATATTGATGTGCCTCGGTAGGGTGGTGTGTTACTATTGACGCTACTATTGACTGTGTGGTTGTGCTCTGCCCCAACTTTGCCATTGGGTCGTGCATATGCGAAGGCGGGACTGCAGCGCCCATCATTGAAGCGTGAAGCTTACAACTGATACATTTTCAAAGAACTGTTGGGCGCTTTCTTTCAAACTCTGTCTCGCGGAGTCCTCCGTGGCTCCATCTACGTTCCACGCGACTCCGTCCTGCGCCATCTGCTGGGGTCTAATTCCGCTAGAAACAGCACGTACAACCACGTACTGTGGCGGCCATCTTAGGAGGTTGGGTGAAACCTCCTTATGGTCTATTGGAGCTGCGACGTTGTCATCTGCATCTGTCCAGTTCAAGTAACCTGTTGCCACCTATCTCCTGCACAAAGTTATACGGCAGTGGCCATTTTAGGAGGTTGGGTGAAACCTCCTTATGGTCTATTGAGTGTACTGCGTTTTAACACCAGGTCTCTGATTCATATCCGGATTTCCACTAATACTTATCTTCGTCTGCTTCTTCGATGAACGGATTGCTCGGATTGTTCTACCAAGTGCATGCCATCTCCACCAAGCCTACTCACGAAGTATTGGTTTGTTGTTTTGATGTTCTTATTTCAGTTTGTTGTATTAGTTTATTATTTATTTTAACCAGCTTCTTTTACAGGTGGGACTCTTTAGTAGACTGTTTTTTAACAATGTTATGTGATATTATTGCACTGCAAGTGATATGAAGCTATTAGCATATATAGTAGATATTTATGTCATTATGGCTGACCAGGGTTTGTCTGCGCCACCCACCTTCCTTGCCACTCCCGGTGAGCCTCCCATTCTTTGGAAGGAATGGAAGAAGTTGTTTCTTACCTATGTCTTAGCGACCGGAGCTGACAAGTATGGTCCAGTTCGCAGGCAAGCTATCTTACTCCATCACTTGGGAGTTGAGGGGCGGCGCTTATATGAAGACCTCCCTGAGATTTCCTTGGGTATGGGAGATGGCCAGCCAAATAACGTTTACGAGATGACAATGCAAATGTTGGATACGCGCTTCATTACAAAAGTAAATATTGTTCTGGAGAGACACAAATTTTTCTGTCGTAAGCAAAAGGTGGACAAGGATATTGCAATGTATGTTGCCGCATTAAGGGGACCTTCCCTAACATGCCGATTTGAGGGGTTGGGAGATTCCCTTATACGGGATCAGATTGTAAGGTGCACCAATAATAAGAGGGTGAGAGAAAAATTGCTTATAAAAGACCCTACATTGGAGGAAGCAATTCAGATCGCTAAGGGTTAAAGCACATGGACTTATGGATCAAGGAGATGGATAAATGTAGTAGTGCCATATTGTCAAAAGAACAGGCCTCTAAAGTGCCAGAGGTACATGCATCTATTGATGAGACAAAAAAGGTAAAGCCTAATACGAAACTACCCCCTTCTAACAAACCTAGCGACACCTGGCGAGCTGCCCCCGTAACCCCGGGATCCAACACAAGGGTAATCAAATGTTATCGTTGTGGTGCTCCTGGCCACATTGCTTCCAGTACCAAGTGCATGGCCAGGAATGTAACATGTCGAGTATGTGGTAGGAAGGGACATCTTGCCAAGGTTTGTAGGGCTAAAACTCAATTTAGTCAAGTACAAGAAATAGATGACACGTGTGAGTGTGTCCACGAATTGATGTTGAATGTGGAAGGTTGCGGTGTTGAGGGAGAATCTTGTGGTAGCCCTTGAACTAGTTAACGACATTGTCAGAGAGGGTACACATAAATTAGAGAAACCCCACTGTACTATAGGTTTGAATGAGTGTGATGTCAAGATGTTATACGATTCTGGTAGTCTATACACATTACTATCTAAGGAAACGTATTACAATGCATGGAGAGATGAGGAGTTTTTGTGGGACAAGTCTGACATTAAGGCTGTTGGATACGGTGGGAACACTATAGAGATTCTGGGGTTGAGGTGGATGGTGATCAGCTTTAATGGGCAGAAGGTATACGGTCGAGTGTACTTAACGAAACTAGGCTCAAACTTACTAGGTTGATGTCATCAAAAGGACCTTGGCATCATCTTGAATCCTAATGCCACTGAACCAGTCATGACCGCTGTTGTGCATGTTATTGATACTTACGAGACAACCATAATGCAGAGATATCCTGAATTATTCTCTGACAAATTGGGGAAGCTTAAGTGTTTCTCACACAAAATCATTTTGAAAAAAATGCTGTGCCAGTTGTGCACAAAGTTAGGAACGTGCCACACTTAATGAAAGAACCCCTCCAAGAGGAACTCAAGAAGGTATTGGCACAAGGGATAATAGAACCCATTGAGGCCTCAGAGTGGCTGGCTCCATCGTAGTCGCACCCAAAGATGGGTGCAAAATTAGTTTATCTGTTGACTTGCATGACCTGAACAAAAATATTTGGGTTGATAGACAACCCCAACCCAATATCTCTGAAATGCTAACGGCCATGGGTGGGGGGGGAGGTATTTAGTGTGATTGACATGTCTTCAGCGTACCACCAGATTGATCTCCATAAGGATTCTAGACACCTTACATCGTTTGTGACACCCCTGGGGGCATTCCGTTACTGTAGGATGCCGTTTGGCTTGGAATCTGCCTCAGCGGTGATCCAGAGGGTCATGCAGCAGATATTTTTGGGTCTGAGAGATGTTCTCTGTTTCCAAGATGACGTGTTGGTTGTAGGAAGAGATAGCGTGCATCATGATGAGGTGATGAATGAGGTGTTGAGGCGAATGGAGAGTCATGGTCTAACGATAAAGAAGGAAAAGTGCCAATTGAAAAGGAGTTGTGTGATATATTTGGGGCACGAAATATCTAAGGCTAGAATCAAACCTAAGAAGAGCATTGTTTCTGCTGTGAAGGATGCCACTACTCCCCTTAACAAGGATCAGTTAAAATCTTTTCTTGGTCTAGCGGAATATTGTTCCAAGTTTGTGGGTGGGTTCACTGAAATTGTTGAACAGTTGAGATTATTGATGAAGAAGGGCACTGTGTTTGATTGGGACGAGGCCTGCAATGAGGCGTTCAATAAGGTGAAATCCTGTATTCTTCATGCCCCTACCCTAGGTCACTTTGATGTTAGGGCCAAAACTTTTATTATCACTGATGCTAGTGCAATATGGGATTGGAGCTGTGCTGACCCAGGTATATGAAGGTCACGAAAAGATTATAGGGTTCGTGTCCAGGAGACTTCGGGACACAGAAGTTTCCTATTCAGTGATTGAGAAGGAGGCCTTGGCATGTTGTTGGGGCATAAACATTTCAGGTACTTTGTGTGGGGTCTACCTTTCAAGGTCTGCACTGATCATAAGCCCCTTATTCATTTGTTTAAGGGTGGTAGGGGTTTAGAAGGAAGTGTGACTCCCAGGATCTCCAGGTGGATGCTATCTGTTCTGGAGTACAACTTTGAGGTTGAATATGTGAAAGGTTTGAAGAACGTAGTGGTTGATTATATGTCTAGGATGCCAGTGGATGAAGTTGAATTGGAAGTGGATGATGAAATTGAAGTGGTGAGGGGCGATATGGAAGAACTGGCCCTTGATAAAATGGAGTGGGAAACTACCATGTTGGAGGATGATGTCTTACAGCATGTGATGAGGTGCATGTCTGAAGGTTGGGAAGGGGATCTGATGGAGGACGCTCGCTTCAAGGGCTTTCGCAACGTGGAAGCTGAGTTGAGCGTATGTAATGGAAGGTTGTTGAGGAGGAGTCAGTTTGTGCCACCGGTGAGGCTCAGGAAAAGAATTGGTAACATAGAGCATGAGGGACACCTGGGTAGGAATATGACTAAGAGATGGGTACGGCAATCTTTTTGGTGGCCTGGCATGGATGGTGACATCGAAGAGGTTGTGAGGGAATGCTGTGCATGTGTGAGCAGCGATAAGACTAAAATCGTGAGACAACCCCCCTGGCCTGTGTGGCTCTTCCCAAACGCCTTGGAAGAGGGTGTCGATTGATTTCTTGGGTCCAATATCCAAACTTGGGTCATGTAGCAAATTTGTGATGGTGCTGGTGGATTATCACTCTAAGTGGTTTGTTATTGAAACCACCAATTGCATTGACACTGAGAAGGTAGTAGGGTTTTTGGAGAGGGTGTTTATAAATGAAGGCATTCCAAAGACCCTAGTATCCGACAATGGTGTACAATTGATGTCGAGAAAGATGCGAGAATTCCAGTGCAAACTGGGGATCAAGCATGAAAAGGTGGCCTTGTTCAGGCCTCAAACAAATGGATTGGTTGAGAGAATCAACCGTTTGATAATGGAAAACATATAACTTTCATTCTCCAATGGGCTATCCTGGTTTAAATAATTGAAGAAGTTGGTGTGGTCATATAGGGTGACGCCACATTCAGTGACTGGAGTGTCTCCCTTCATCTCTCTCAAGGGGCGAGAGCCTGGTTTGAAGGAGGTTCCAGGGTGGCTAAAAGACAAAGACTGTGTGTGGGTCGATCGCGCTGCTGTAGAGAGTGATATGACCCAGAAGCAACTTGTTGTAATGGAGTATTATAATGCCAGGAAAGGAGTCAAGGTGCCTGACATAAAGGAGGGTGATTGGGTTGCAGTTGAAAGAAGCAGAATAGTCACCAAGGGTGAGAGCAAATTTTCTAAGCCCGTGCAAGTAAAAGCTGTGAGAAAGAATATTCTCATTTTAGCTCATGGTTCTGTTTGAAGTGTGGGGAATGTCTCCAAATGGCATGCTCCCCAGCAAATTCCTGGCGACTAGTGTTCTGTTCTAGTGACCAATGTCTTGTTTCCCAGCCTATTCCTCATTACCACTTTTAACATGTCAGTCCATCTATTGTTAAGGGATTTGCCAATTTTGCTTATTGTGTATAAGGGGGAAAATTTGTGGAGTTGTCTTAGCTTCATGGGGATGGAATTTTGAACTATGTTGGTGGGTAGAATGTTGTTCTTTGAAGGTGAAGGGAGGTTGGAGCTCAGGAGCTGGGAGAGCACGCTGGAGGTACCTGTGAATATAACTTGGACCAATAAAGATGATATTCCTTTCTACACTGTGTCAGAGTGGATCTTTACATTCTCCTCTAAATTCCATTTACAGTCAGAGGTTGTTCTTCCTGATTTTCCAGGGGAGGAGGGTGCTCTGGTGTCTTCTGTATTAGATGTTAGGAGGGCCCTTCAGATTTATCTGCAATGTACCTAAGGCTTTCGTCTTTCCCCTGCTCTGTTGGTGTCCTGCGGGGAAGTAGCTAAGGGCAAGAAAGGGTCTACATCCACCATCAGTAGGTGGGTGTGCTTGGCAGTTTGCCAGTCCTATAAGTCTGTGGGGCTGGCTCCTCCAACTCATGTTCCGGGACGCTCCACTCGATCTGTGTCTGCTTCTTTGCCTGAGGCCGCAGGTGTCTCTATCACGGAGATTTGTAGGGTGGCTACTTGGCAATCGCATCATACTTTTATCAAGCATTATCATCTCGATGTGTTACATGCTTCTGTGGACAATTGTGCTGTTTGCAATATGAATGCAGTTATGTCTTATACCTTCTTTTGATTAAACTTTGTGTTCAACATGTGTTTTTGGCGTCATGCTTTTTCTTTGTGCTTTGGTTTGTGAGATCCCCACTGATGTAAGGACTAGGACGAGGAGGTCCTATGAGGGGGTAATTTGTTGTTACTTATGGGTAACCTACATTACTCCGATTAAGATCCTCCTCATCCTAGTCTTGTTCCCTCCCTCCCGCTTTAGTTGTATCTGGTCTTGTTACTAGCAGGCATGACGAAGGGTGGGAGGGGTTTATATACTAAAAATAAAAAATAGACTAGCATTTCAGAGGCCTGTCGGGAGGAGGGTCACCTCACTAATGTAAGGACTCAGACGAGTAGGACCTTAATCGGAGTAATGAAGATTACCGGTAGGTAACGACAGATTTGCCACAATGCACTCAGACACCACTCATCTTGCACAGACAGGGCTTACACTGTAGTGACATAGAGTGGAGTAGTATAGTAGAGTGGAATAGCATAGAGTGTTGTAGAGTGGAGTGGCATAGATTGGAGTGGCATAGTGTGGAGTAGTGGAGTGGAGTAGAGTTGAGTAGAGTGTTGTAGAATAGAGTGGAGTAAAGTGGCATGGAGTGGCATAAAGGGAGTGGCTTAGAGCGTCGTAGAGTCGCATAGAGTGGAGTAGAGTGTTGTACAGTGGAGTGACATAGATTGTCGTAGAGTGGAATGGAGTTTAATGGAGTAGAGTGTCAGAGTGGAGTATCGTGGGGTGTAATGTTGTAGAGTAGAGTGTCATAAAGTGGCCTAGAATGAAGTGGCATAGAGTACAGTGGTGCAGAGTGCTGTGGTGTAGATTGCATTAGTTTAAGTAAAGTGATGTAGAGTGCATTGGCGTAGAGTGCAGTGACATAGAGTTCAGTTGTTTAGAGTAGAGCGCAGTAGCATAGAGTGGAGTAATGCAGCATAGAGTGGCGTAGTGTGTAGTGGCATACAGTTTATTGGCAGAGAGTGTCTTAGAATGGTATAGAGTATACATACAGTTTTACTGCGTACAAACAATAATGTGTGGGACAGTCATCACCTAGTACATTGATTGTTTTGATTGTATTAAAATATTTGTTTACACCACACAAAACATTTGCTTCATTTGTGCTTTCCTAATTCCCTGCACAGGTAATTTACAGACATTTACATTTTGTTGTGTGCTAGAAAAAAATAATATCTTACAGCATTCCTCCAGCACACCCCTAGTAGACAGCATGATTGCCACATAAATCCTTTCACTTTGACGTCAGAGAAAGAAAGGTAAACACCAAGCTGCCTCTGAAGACCGAGCCTGACATTTGACCTCTGCCTTTGAATGCACAGCAAATGTGACAAGTTAAGAACAAGATTTAAAGGCCTGTTTACAGAATTTCAACATTTGAACACTGGTGAAAGAATACTGTAAATTGGGTATGGGCACGGGAGGGACACATCTTAAACTGGGCAGCCTAAAACAAATAAAACCTGCAAATAGAAACCAAGCAAATGTGAGTTACAAACCTCAAAACCAATGGTAAGCAATGGGTAGAATGCACTCCCAGGGAAACTTTCTGAATGTCCCCAAGATGTCTTTAGCAAACCAGACAGCTGTGCTCTCTGGTAGGCTTATACTTAAAAAGGGTTGAGGGATTGGAGCAGGTGTTAGGTTTAGCAGCAGAGGCAGTATAGGAATTGACAAGAACTAAAGTATTAAAAAATGCATGTAGATTAGAGTACCACAGGCATCCCATACAGCTTTTAAACACACAACTACACTCTGAAGTCTAAAGTTAATGATGGAAGGTGAAGGCACAGGAACAGAAAAATAGAAATACATTCCTCATGAATGCGCTACTCCCATCTGTGCTGCTGCTACAACAAAATAAACACATAAATTAAGTCTTTATCTAACACACATTAAAAGCATTACAGTTGAAATGTGTCTGCCCCCTGAAAGATCACCCTCCATTCCATTGTAAGCTTGATACTTTATACCTGTTAGTGAGCCTTCCCCGGGCAGCCATGCTGCCCCAGGTAGCTGGATGTCCTGGCTACCTGCATGTGGGTGAAGCTAAAGTCCCGCTCTGTAGTACTCCTGAAATCTCCTTTTTTAGGTTTATCATATTATGACTGCAGACAATTGTGCTGTGAAGCAAATGTTCCAAAGCTAAAATTCAGGTTTTAGAGCTCTTGAAATATGTGGGTCACTCTTTGGAATGCCTTTCCACAACAACCAAGAGAACCAGAAATGGTCTGTTTGCTTCAAAAATTGATTGTAACACCTTTCGTAGAATGTAAGATACATCTTATGGGAGATGCCACTTTTCCCATCCACTTCACAATTTCCTACTGAAGTATAGATAAAGCTTTGCCACATTATTGCAACCCACAAGTTCCTATGCCCTGTGGTAGTAGGCAATAACAATGAAAATGGTCAATAATCAGGCTGTGTTAACTTAGGTAACTTTTCCAAGCTTCATTTTGAGGGTTATCCCATCACACCAAAAGCAGTATCACAATACTTTACAGTGACCATAAATATAGCATTCACAATTAAGTAGCGTCTGAACTTGAATGTAGGTAGTGATTATGGGAAAGTAAGTGATATATTTTCACTGAAATCACACGAATAGTCGATGTGACATTATATACCCTTTAGCACTTGATAATCTCAGAAGAGACACAACTGGGTCCAGGCCTAACTCCGAACTAAACAGGACAATAAGTCCCAGAATTCAAAGTAAAAAACCCTTAACTGGAGCAGCACACCGCGCATGGACCTGAGAAACTTGGCAGCTATGGAGCCCCATGCCCACTGAAATTAGATAAGGTCCTCTCCAGCCAACACCTAAGAAAATTAATCCTCTATAACTATGAAATCAGAATGTTTAAAACCAAATAGGAATAACAGACTCCTATTGTCCCTAACCTCAACAAGGTCATCCTGCCCATGAAACAGGACATCTTGCAACAATAATAGCACCTTGTCTTTACATTGTTGATGTACAAAGCATCACACTGGACCACATGCCTCTAGATTACCCAAACCTCAGGGAAGTTATCTGCACTTATTGCCCATCAAATCGATAATTTTTAGTCCAATAAGTAGTGTCATGAAGAATAAGCATTTACACCTTACACTGTGTCAGACTTCAGTCCTCGTTAGGAAAAACACACAGATATTACACCAAGTTTAACATTTGTATCCAGGTCCTATGAAGGCCAAATATTACAAGACACAGTGTGGGTGCTTCTTGCTTTGGGGTAATTCTGTTGAAACCCGAACCCCAACAGCACTCATTTTATTATTCTCTGCTGATAGGAAACTAAGAGCTAACCCTTCAATAAATTCTGCTCCCATGTGACAGAAAGACTCAGACTGAGATCAAAACCAATCAACCTAAAGGAAGAAAACAAGAATCTGAATGTGGATAAAACTGAGATGTTCCAGTAATTACACATCACCACTAGAAACACAAAGGGTATATTCTCAGCTAGGAACAGCACAAAAGTGATGGGATCCTGGACCGCAGCCCATAAGCTTAATTGAACATAGCAATTGAGCCCATATTAGGTGGTTGCATGGTCTATGGTAAAGAGATCTGTGGTCTGGGCAAGGCCATGTAGGAAATCAGACATTTCTTCAGAACAGTACGGAAATCATTTGCATTTACAATTGGCCACACCTAACATCATGCTAGAAGACAACATAGTCAGTGCGCATGTCCATATGCAGAAACCACACTGCTGTCCTCCCTAAAAAGATGTAATTACCTGGGGGACTTCAAGCAGAAAACTTAACCATGCTGGATAAAATTCCCAATAATAGAGACAGATAACGTGGGAATTAATGAGTTACTGAGGCTACAAAAAGAAGGAGATAAGGTTAATGGGTCACACAAAAACATAATAAGGTAAACCATACTAGAGACCTTTGAATTGGAAGAAGCCCTCAAATCTCCATGCTCTCTCACATGGAAGGTCATCTACAGCATACATGATTATAGGCAAACAAATCATGAATGTGTCAAGCCCCAAGAATGTAGAAATCTGCTTATAGAAGTTAATGGAAGCTCAGAAAATGACTTTAGATGATCATTAGGAATATGAAATCTAAAAGAGTATCTTTCTAAACAGGATCTCAATTGTGCCCTAAGTACACAAGCAGAAGAAGGCAGAGAGAGAACAAATTTGGAAGAAATCAGAACCATAATTGGGTGGATAGTGTGACCTCAAAAGGAAGATAGAGAGGTTGCTGAAAAAGAGGCCACACAAATGAAATCAACCTATGTAAGTTGCCTGGCTGAGTGGCTGGTCAATGGGAAAGAATAGAAATGGAGAAGTAGGACACGAAATAAAAAGGTACTATGGAATCATCCATAGATTGCACAGATCATGAGGGCAAACAAGCTCAGAACCTGTCCCAACTGGCAGCATTTGTTTAATAAAGGAAGGGCTATCACTTCTGCAAGGTCAGAGGCCCTATTAAAAAATAAAAGGAGGATATCCAAGAGGGACGACCCTTAAAGAGAGACTCTATCAACCTTTAAAGGCAGACTCCATAATCTTGCAATTTATCTCCTGAACTACACTTTGATTAATAATCCTGCCATGATAATTGTTGTAATTGGTGCAATGTGGGTTACAAATCGCGAGATCCTGTAGAGACTCAAATATCATAGATATCAGACTTACTACTTTTTTTAAACAGCAGTCATATTCTTCTGGTGAACCATCTTATTGAGGATCATATGGATAACAAAGTGTATGCGCCTTACCAACTTTGTTTCATCAGAGCGAATATTTCGAGCTTCAATCTGACATAGTAGCTTAAGGGTTTTGTAGTCCGATGGCATAGACCAGCACAACTGGATCCATGTGGCATTCGTTGAATCTAATGTTGGTGTCAAATTTGTAGGAGAGATCGGATGAACTGAAACAAATCATAAGAAATGTGTCTTTTCAGAATTTGTTTTATGTTCATACTATTAATTTTATCTTCATATGCAAACATAAAGTTTAACTGATTGTGCATGGACAATGATATACCTTCTCCAGATGTGCCCTGCCTTATTACAAATATTTCTGTTGCACCATGTTCCTTATTTATTGAGACAAAATCCACATGATTGCAAATTCAGGACCATGATGATTTTTATACAGATGGCACATAAAACAGTGAAACAGTTTGGAGCATGCTCACATAAATAATTGTTTGTCTTTTATGGAAAATGTGGGTGAGATCATCTCCTGCTCGATTGAATTATGCAGTGAAATCTTTCTTCTTTGCGTAAACGAGCACTTTGGCAGGCAGATCTTCATTAATTCCAATGAAAAACACTGGGGAATAAATGGAGAAAAGAGTGCTTTTGTAGCAACTTCATAATATTGCATATTTTTTGCTGACGCTTCTACTTCTAATTTGATGCTTATCATGGGGAATGACGATTATTACGCATACTGTTCCTGACGAACATGTATGGAGTTTTCAAAGTGCTGAAGACATGTGAACAAATGAAATGTTTTTTACAAAGTAAACTCTGCAAGATTCAAGAATATTCCCACAAAAAATTACCTTGGGGTATATAAACAGTGAATAAAAAAGCAAACAAAAGGGGTTCAATGGGTTTTAATAACAATGGCATTTTGGACGCAGTCCGCTCTGAAGAAGGGTGCACAATTAGTCAGATATATTCAAAGCTGATCATGTTTATTCCGGATGACCTCGAAAAACACGGGTCCAAGTGGGAAGAGAGGCTAGGTACGGTACAGAATATATTCTTGGAGTCACTTGAATTGGGGAGGTCGGTGCTTCGATCGGCAGGACTACAGGCTCAACATTATAAAACACTGTTTTCACTATACCATACCCCGGCTAGAATTGCTCAATGGGGCGGCCAGGATGGAATTACATGCCCGCGTTGTAGCAGTACGGAAGCCGATTTGACACACATGTTTGCAACATGCCCTATACTAGGTACCTGGCTAGAGGAAATTGAAAAATTCATGAATACATCATTGAAAATAAGATTGAATCTAACAGCCCAACATATATTGTTGGGTATTAGCAATAATGACGTTCTAGAGGACCATCGCCCCTTTCTTTTTATAGCAATGGCAGTGGTAAGAATCTGTATTGCATCAGCCTGGTTGGATCCCCTGGCACCCGGATTCCAACAATGGCTGGGTAGGTTATTAGGCACCTATAATTTAGAAAAGGGGTATATGAAAAAAGGGCTTAAAAGCCAAAAGAAAAGGGAAAACATATGGGCCCGTCTTAAAAGATGGAAGGAGGGAAACTAAAATGTATAAAAGAAGCATTAATATGATATGTGACTGTATGGAAAATAACTGATTCTTTATTGATTTGATCACAAATTGGGTTTTTATGTTTACTCTCCTTTCCTCTTGTCGTCTCTTTCCCTTTTCTTTTCTTTATAATAATGATGTAGCTGCTACCCTGTAGCCAGTACAATGCCTAGGTTGTTGTTCAATAATAATCATTCTCATGAAATCCTCGTTTATTTAAAGTTTTGGAAATTTTATAATAAATAAAAAATTAAAAAATAAAAATAAAAAGCAAACAAAAGTTTTGGTAGTGAAAATTAACAATGATGTTGTAGTAACGCCACAGCAAAATGGTGGGTAATGACTTTTATTCTGTGATCAGGATATAGCGTATAAGAAAGCACATCGCCTCACAAGTATTGATCATGCCAACTGTCAAACATGGAGCCTTCCCGCCAACAAGATTCCAAGGTTTAAGTTTAAGTTTATTTATTTTTGCATAGTTAACTAAAACCATTGCAATATTAACACTTAAGAGAATAAAAAAAAATTTAAATAGACATTCGATATACTTCAATCTGCCTTGAATACCTTTTTAGTTCTTACAGTTGCTAAAAAAACATCTTAAAACCGGTTAAAAGCCAAAGGTAGAAAATTCATTGCAGTATAAAATCACAATTAAATTATGTTTGTTAAGGAAAGTCATTAACTCGCTGGATGCTGTGATGTGCTGTCTCAGATTTTCTTTGCTACAGCCATGCTTGCCCATTTGTCACATCGTTCAAATTATCTCGACTTGTTGCAAGATTTGTCCCTCTGCTACTGGCGGGCATCGTTAATGTGGTTCCGCTAAGGCCTTTTCCCGTCTGCTGGGCAGCTTGCGGCGACAGGCTTTATGGAGCATTTTTTGATATTATTGGCATTTTTTGTTCGGCCATCATCAGGAATTTTACCAATCTACAGTTTAGTTGGGTGTTTACTGGATTTAAGCAGGCCAGCACTGCTTGCCTCCTGGTGCGGATGCCTTTCTGTTTGAGAGGTTCTTTTAGGAACTGTTGCCGCGCTTGGTGCAGTTCTTTGCATAGGCAAATTAAATGTAGAATGTCGCCATTATTGATGTTACACAGCCTGCAAGTATCTTGTCCTTTTGTCCTCAGCCATGGTGGTAGATGCTGGGTGCATGGAAGGATCCCCAGTCTGTACCTTAGGAAGTTCATTTTTATGGCCCTAGGGTAGCCCTGGTTAAAGTAGGGTTGTGGGGCGAGTGATTTGTAGGAATTAAGGGTCATCCAGGCGTGAGATCTGTTTGAGAAGCTCGCCTTGTCCTCTACTAAGGAGATATATTTTATGTTTTTCCAGACTAGTTTTTTAAAGTTGAGATAGCCGAATTGCGCATCCCAAAGTCCAGAAAGTTTGGTAGATTCCAAGGCTAACTGAAGGTAGCTTCTTGCTTGAGAGAACTCCCTGTGCTGTATGTCGTGCCACAGCAGATAGTTTAGCGTGTTTATAGTGGCACTTCTTATCTTATGTCAGCAGATGATGTACGCGCCATACCTGGCTAATACTTGTTGTTGAAGGCCGAACTCCAACCCAATTTGAGCAGGTGATGTGTAGGGCGGAAGACTGAACATAGTTCTGTAAGCTTTAACCTGCGTGTTATCCAGCTCTTTAGCGTCTCTTCCCCGCATTGCCTCGCTGCCATAAGTAATCGAGGGGAGAAGTTTAACCTGGACTACCTTCAAGAGCGGGGTCAGAGTCGGTCCCATCAGTTGGTTTGCAAGGTTTTTCATCGTCAGGGCGGTCAGCAGACCTTTCCTTCTAATTTCCTCTTTCTGGCACCCAAACGACCCTTCCTTATCGAATGTGACTCCTAGATACTTGTACTCGCAAGCTGGGTCAATTTTAGTGCCACCAAGAAACCAGTTCCTCTGTGGGTTCTTTTTATTATTTATTGACATTGTCCGGGTCTTGCTCAGGTTTATTTTTAAGTTGTTTTCTGTTGCGTAATTCTGCATTTCCGTCAGTAGATGTTGAAGACCGACGTGAGTGTGACTAAGCAGAACTACGTCGTCTGCGTACATCAGATTGGTTAAGGTTTTCCCTCCAACCCTTGGAGAATGGGAGTTACAGGCATCGAGCACCTTTGGAAGGTCAGCCATGAATAGGTTGAACAGGGTTGGTGCAAGCACACAACCCTGTTTCAGTCCTTTTGTGGTGGGGACTTTTGAGGAGAGGTGGGTGCCGCCGCCTAGTTTCACCTGCACCCAGGTGTCCGTGTGTAGAAGAAGCAGCATGTTTAGAATAGTCTGTGGTATGCCCCATCGCGCCAGTTTCCACCACAGTCTGCCTCTCTCTACATTGTCAAAGGCAGCACTAAAGTCAATATAACACAGGTGTAGAGGTAACTTGGAGGCTTTTGCTGCGTCGATTATTAGAGAGATTGCGAGGATATTTGTAGATGTGCTAGCCATTTTGCGGAAGCCGGTCTGATTCAGCGGTATTATCTGATTCGTCTCAGCCCAGAGTGTGAGCTCCTGTAATATGGTGCCCGCAAAATATTTCGCTTCATTGTCGATCAGAGCTACTAAACGATAGTTGTTGGGCTCGGCCTTGTCTCCTTTTTTACAAATTGGGGCTATTGTCGAGCCCCTCCAGGATTCTGGTATTCTGTTTAGTAGCCTGATTTCCAGAAAGAGAGGTTGCAGAATATCCGCCCAATCTTCACTCTTCGCTTTGAACAGGGCAGGTGGAATGCCATTCGGTCCCGGGGCTCCTTCTTTCCTCCCTTTGGCGATCTGCTTTTTAATTGAGAGTGACAGCGGGCGGCTTGCTGCGCCTGATGGTTTGTTTCCTGTGGCTGGGTACTCCTGCTCCCTTATCTTAATTATGCTTGCTTCAGCTTGACCCTCCGGGATCCAGCTGTTGGCCATTTGGGCTCCTGCATTTTCTGTTTGGTTATTGAAGTGGCTAGTAAGATATTTTATCCAGTTTGCTTCCGGAATATGAGACCCTATGCCCTTATGTTGTGGGCGCATGATCCCGTTCACAGTTTCCCAGAAGCGGGCACTGTTGTTACAATTTGTGTCGTGTAGGAGTTTTGCCCAGATTTCGTTCTCGCGATCTCTCTTGATATTCCATTTTAATCTTTTTAGCACTGCCCTTTGGTCATTCAGGGATACTCGTGCACTAGTGTTCCCTGGGGATCTTCTCAGCTTACGCAGAATCGAGTTTATTGATTTCTTGAGTGACTTGAGCTGTACTCTCTGATCTTTCTGTATTTGGTTTTTCCCGCATTCTTTCCAAGTGTTGTCTTTTGTAGGGAAAGTATCTGCAAGTTTTTCTAGTAGTATGGCAGTAAAATGTCCCCAGTAGGCAATTTGATCATCTGTGCTGGAAGCTTGCGAGTTAAATAGTTGAATTGCAGCTTCGGCCTGCGAGTTTGATTTGTTTGTCGTACATTTGATCCTTTTTAGATTTGAGGTGTAAATAGGCCCCAGGGTTACGTCTGGCCAAATTGATCTAGGTGCGGTGGCTGTTAGTTGAATTTCCTGAGGGCGATGGTCACTATCGCCCTTGTCCCCCATTCTGAACCCAAGGATGTATGGAAACAGCGCGAGGCTTGCAAAGGTGTAATCCAGTATGGAACTTGTTGTTGCAGAATAAAAGGATTCGACTGGAGGAGAGTCTTCCGGAATCTTCCGTTTAGTGCTCGAAGGTTTAGATGTTCTAGGTCATCGAGGAAGCGGCTGTTGCAGCATTTCTTCTTTCCGTGCAGTGGGACGCATTGTGTGGGAATATTGTGGATTCCAGTTAGAGCCGATACCTCCTCCCCTTCTGCCGAGCCAATGAGATAATGGTTTAGGTCCCCTGTCAAGATAAACGTCGGGTTTTCCATCTCTGTGGCATACTTTGCCAGTTGGTTGGTAAGTTTGGTCGAGTCTTTCGCTTTGCGTTTAGGATGGACATACGAGTTAATTATGCACACCTCCGTTTCTTCTTCATCGACGGCGATACTAATTGTGACTGCTAGTGTTGCATTTGACATCGAGTCCATGAGGGTTGCTGAGGCTATGCTCGTCGTGGAAACATAGGTGGTCAGCCGCCAGAGCAGTGGCCAAATCTGCCGGTCCTTATTGCTGGTGTGGCAAAACATGTGTAACCCTCAATATGCTGTGGGTCCGTGAGCCAAGTTTCTTGCAACAAGATTATGTCGAAGGTTGTAACATAATTCAAGAAATCAGGGTCCTCTATTTTTGTTGCTAAGCCGTTAATATTCCACGAGCATAGTCTGAGGGGAGGTTCCTTTGCTCTACTGTAGGCTCTGACTTGTGAGTTGCGTCAGTCCTCCTATGGGCGTATGGTTATAGTGCGGGATAATACTTCCCTGGTGAGGCCTTGATTTGAGTAGGCGACTACTCTTGATGATAATTCTGGTCGGTCCCTCTGGCTGCTGGTACTCCGTTGTCGCGATCTTCCCCGCGCGCCTCTAAGTACGCAGTTTGAGTGTACTTGATGTTTTTTTGTTACAGGACTTGCGTTGCTCAGTAATGGGAATGGATAGGCTGGTTTTTTAAAAGGGGCAATGTCGATGCCCCAGTTTAGGAATATCCCCAGTTCAGCTAAGATTGTATCTGCGATTTTGCTTGTGGTCCACGTTGTCTTTGTTGCCTCTGGGCTTTGAGGATTAGCAGTATGTATGAACTCTACGGAGAGTAGATCCTTTGAGCTTATGCCGGCAAGATTTGGAATGGATTTTGTTAGTTTTAGAATGTTTCCTCGATTTAACGAATCCTGATGGCCCTTTGAGGTATATAGAGGATAAAAGACCAAGACCTCTGTTTCTTGCTGTCTAGTTATTGCTATTTGTGATGCCGGTGGCTGTTGGTTTGCTGTGGCCATCGGTTCAGTTGGAAGTGTGGAGCTGATTGCTTTTTCAAGCTGTGTTTCCGCTTGGTTGCTTGATCCTTCTGCCATAGAGTTCCTTGTGTTTGCTTTAGATGTAATAAACATAAGGGATGTTTGTTTTAGTTCTTGCCCCCCGCCCTGTACCCTTTTTTCCAGTAGCTTCCAACTTGGGCTGACATTGGTAGGTGTGATAGGCCTTTTGAGCTCTCTAAGCAATGGCTCCTGATTTGGCCTGTCTATCGTTCCGCAGGCTTCTCTTCTGGGCCCAGTGTTTAAGCTCGTGTTGGTGACTTTTTGCTTTATTTTGGTCAGCCTTGAGGCTCCAGAGTTGCTCGCCTCTCCACTTGACTGCTGTAGGAGTGCAGGTTCGTTGGTTGAGTCCCTTGTTTCTCCCCTCAAATCTTGGCAATGTGTTAGCTGTTGGTTATGACCACTGTCAGGTGTTATTGTTGGGGGAGTGGTTGTGATTTCTTGTCTTTTCACTTCTTTGTGTTCTATATTGGCCCTTAGTGGGGATCCTTGTCCATTTTCTTTTCCGGTTTCCTCGTGTGCCCTGGTTGCTAATGGCTGTTTTGGGGCCGCTCCCTGTTCCGTTGGGTGATTGGAGGTGGCTGGAAGAAATTGTGCCTGATTTATAAAGCTTGCGTCTCCGGAGTTAGTGTCATGTTTGTTCTGTGGACCTGAAAAGATAGGGAAGTATTTTGTTACGTTTGTGTGGAGCTTTTGGTTGCGCCCTTTCCTTTTCTGTTGGCGACGTTGCTTGGCATTGAGTTTTGGTAGCCCTCCATCACCGGGCCTTCCCGTCTTCTCAAAGTCCACCTCAAAGTTGCCTTTATGCGTGTTACTAGTTGCTTGGCTGTTGATTATTCCCTCCATGCTATTGGAGATGCCCTGGTCTTTTATTGAATTTCCTGCTGTTACGCATTTGATGTCCTTTATCAGGTCACTTAGCATTGAGGGCAGGGTGGATAGTTTGTCAAAAACCTGGTCGCAGTTGCAGCTAAGGTAGGTGTTTGATTGCGCTCTTATTATCAGGCCGTTCAGATTTCCCAGTTTTTCGTCGATGCCTGCAGTGAAGACTGCCAGTGTGTTCAATAATGTTAGTTGGATCTCCATCTTTTCTGACTGATATTGCAGTGCTTCGACGGCCAATTGAATTGTGTTTAGTAGCGAGATCCAAGTGCCAGTGTTTTCTTCCTTTCTTTGCGCGTTATCCTTTATGCTTTTTTTGTTTTGTTCTGCTGAGAGTGAGTCCCGAGGAAACTCTTGGGGAGTGTGCGTCCTTTGTTCCTGTTCCTGGTCTGGAGTATAGGTGGCAAGCATATCTTCCCATTCTTGTGTGTTTAAGTAGGATATGGTCGCCCTTCCCTCCTCTTTCTGGTTTGGGTCCGGTATCCCTGCACATGTTCCTCCTTGTTGATTAAGTGGGCTCTCTTGCGCGAGGGGTTGTGGGGTTGGTGATGATTTTATGCTTGCTCGATCTGTTATTTTGATGGGAGTACTATAGCTTCTTATCATCATGTTGGTTGTAGGGCTGTAGGGCTGTAGCTTCTTGTCATCATGTTGGTTGTTGGTTGTGGGGCTGGAGTTAATTTCACTGATTTGTTCCCCATCTTCTCTCCTTGAGTCTGCATTGGCTTCGCTCTCATCCTTGATTTTTTTGGTGGACCAGTCTCCATCCCTGGCATCAAGTTGTAATGATGGAGCAACTATTTTTTGGGGGTTATGGCAGTGTTCTGCAGTCAGAATCCTCTGAGTACTGCCCTGTCGGCTGCTTTTTGTTGGGGAGCATCCTAAGTTGCCAGGCGTTCCTGCGGAAGCCGCTGGAGATGTGCTGCCTGCCTCTTTTGCCCGCGCGGGGTGTGTTGGCGATTGATGTTTGATCTCAGGTTGCTGGCCTTGTTGCTGTGGTGCCCTGCTTTTGTCTAGGGGCAAAAGGCTTGGGGCAGGTGCTTCCGTTTGTAGGGGTAGCAGTGGCGATTGCAGGCCTTTGAGGGTTGCATTGCTGGAATAAAGAACCGACCCTGCATCCCTTAGGAAATTAAACTTTGTGTAGATCTTGGGTTGGTGAGAGCATGTGGCGCTGGTGGGTCGCGTCTGTGCTGTTGTCTCACTCTGGTCCTGCTCGGTTGCGATGAGATTTTGTTCGGCGTTATGCTGAGCGCTGAGATTTTGTTTCTTTCCTTTTCTCCCCCTTGTTTTGGGTGGCATGGCCTCTCTCGTTCGTCCCGACCTCATTGGGCCACCCGGGTCCGTTGGATTGCAGATAGATTGCAGCACTCTAGCTAGGGCTCAGCAGGGGCTCAGTAGAAGCTAAGCAGCTGGGCTTCAGCACTTCAGACGCTCCTATTCCTGGGGGTGCTAAACAGGAGCTGAGGAGCTGAGGAGTGTCAGAGCACCGGGCCTGCTTGATCCCTCGCTCCCCTGCTCTAAGTCTTGCTCTGAGCCTTAGGTCCTATAGTCCCGTAAACCGTCCTCCGTCCTCTGTCCTCTGTCCTCTGTCCTCTGTCTCTCCTCTCTGCTCTGACTCTGCCCTGTGCAGCTGAGCAGCTGTGCCACTATTTGCTCTGTTGCGGCAGAGAGTTCAAGCAGGGACAGCTGAAGTTGACGGCTCTTTCGAGGCAGCCTGCGCCTGTGCCAGCTTGAGCTCAGGACCGGCCCCCCCGGCAGGCAGGCAGGCAGGCAGACAGAGACGGGGGGGCAGCGGGGAGATGTGGGGGATGTGGGGGAGCTGCAGAACGCCAGCAAAGCACCAGCAGAGCACCAGCAAAATACCGGCCTTTGGATGTGGCCTGCCGATCCTCTGTTCAGGGCCGTGACCGTGGCCTGCATCACGGGCTAGGCTGCGGCTCCCCGCAGCGTGAGGAACGTGAGGAAAACTCTCCTCCTCCAAAAAAACTCTGCCAGATGAAGGCGAAAACCCTTGCGGTTCCGGCAAAACTCGCGGATCTCACCGCAGCTTCCTCCGCAAGTGGCTCTCGCAGGCAGGGCAGGGCAGGTGTCCAGTTAAAGGCTCCCGCCGTGAGAAAAGGCTCCCGCCGAGTAGGAAAAGGAGCTCGCGTATCCGGCGTTTACGGGGGCACTGGCGCAGCTCCTGCCGCTGTGGGAGCATTGGCGCGGCCCCTGCCGCTGCAGAGGCACTGGCGCGGCTCCTGCCGCGGCTCCTGTCGCTGCGGGGGTACTGGCGCGGCTCCTCTGGCAGCAAGGAACCGAGAGCTGCGAGCCGGCACCAGGGTGAACCAAGGGAAAAGGGAAGGGGAAAGGTGTGTAAATAAAGGGACCACAAGAGGTACCAACGAGGAAAATAAAGGATGTCTACATTGTATTATAATCCCATTTGTTTGTAGTTCATGCGTTAAGTACAGTTATAAATTTAAAGTTTACATTTTTCTGTTTTTCGTTCCTTTAATAAGGCAGTTTTCCAATCCAGGTCACCCATTCCATATTTAAACTTTGAATTTCTAATTAATTGGGGTATTTTCCCCTTTTTCAATTGGTGTGAATTCAGTTATGTTTAGGTTAGGTGTTTCAAAAACTGTCACAAGAGTATTTCAAAATCTTTGTATATGTCCATTAATTAAATTAATAAATTGGCATTTTCAGATGTTTCAAGGTTGATTCAGATAATTATTTATGTGTACTGGAATGCTTTTTTACGTTCTCTTACACGCCTTTGTGAATCGGCCCCTAGACGTCCACCTCCCTAATAGTAAAGTGTACTGAGGACACAGTCCTTTATATTTCCACCAATTGTATATGGATATTCCTATTTTATTCCAATTTTAGATGTTTTGGAGCCAATTCACAAAGGCATATAAGAGAACCTAATTGAGTACTACAGATTTGCATTGTCCAAAATGCCTTTGTGAATATGCCTCTACTGTTGCATGTCCTCTGACACTCCCCCATTTTATGGGTACACCTTCGAAAAGAGATAGTATGTGCTAGAGTTGGGCAGAATAATTTTTAAGAGTTATCTGCAGCGCCTTGTCTCTGTGGCAGTGAAAGCCAAAGTAAAAGGAAAGTGAGAAGCAAAGGTGATAAAATGCGATTAAGTGTTGTAAAATGCATACATTATGAAACTACAAACTAGATGATTTAAATATATTGAACTAGGATGTTATTACAAACAGTGCAAGCTTGTTTAAAAATTGTGGATAACACTAGAAGGAAGGAATTAAGCGAACATATAAAGAGGCAATGGAGGAGCCCATACATTTTGGGAGGAGAAATCCCTGCCGAGTTCTAGTACTTAATTTATAAAATAAAACTGTGCAGGCACCCACTGGCGAAAGCTGGGGTTACCAAATCCCAAGGCAGCCTAGTCTGCATTCCACCTCATGCCTCTTTCTTCCATCACACTACATGTCTTCTCTCTTCATCTCACTCTTGCAGGTTCTTTCCCATATCTGCTTTCTCTCTTTATCGCTGTTTTCCTATCTTGTCTTCCTCGTTCTCTGTCTTTTGTATCTTTTTCTTGTTTTGGCTCAAAGTCTGATGATGACAAGTAAATCCCTGTCCCCTTAAAGAAGTGCTGGTGCCCAACTCCTACAGCCACAAGCACAAATTAAGCACTACCCAGCTCTCTTACTTGTGCTTCCTCTCACATCCCCTCTTGGTACCCTGCTCCATGCCTACTTGTAGCGCCCTCCAACTCCTCCTTTCTCCCTCAGAGATTCTACTATATATCTTGGGGGGTCACTCCCCAACAGGTGCCTAAAATGAATTCACAGTAATAATTTGCAAGCTGAATAGCCAACTTCAGTATATTGGTATCCAAGTATGCTGCATTGCCATTAGCAAGGTGACAAATATTCCGGCAAGTTATTGATACAAACACTGCATATTCATCACCTTTATGTGTTACGTCCAAGATAAGGTTCGCATGTCTTTTTCCGAGGAGGTTTTCAGCAATCAGACTAAAGTTGTATATCTTTTGCCTGCTGTCAATGCTCCAGGAACATGAGTCCCTGCTGGAACACTTGGACGTGGTTTGTGAATACCTAAAAAGAGAATCAAACAATACTGATTATGTTGACATCACAAAAAAACCCTAGGATGTAAAATATAACTTGGGGACTGAAGAAGTCACATAACTTCATTCACACATACTTGTGATAAACTGGATTTCTAATATTAGAAGAGCACTTTATTGAATGAATTATTGCTTGGTAATTGCATCACATATTTATAAATAAGGCACATTACAACCACCTAAATACAACAACAAGTAACTATCATGCCTTAAAAACCATCCACAAATATACCATGCCCTCCATTCTTCCCCTTCATTGTTGCTCAACATTCACCCAAATCCTTACTAAATACAAAACCTTTGCCTACTTTTCCAAGCTACACTTAAAAAGTGTACTTCTGTCAGAATAATGACTGGCTTGGACTTTAGGGAACGTATCCTTTCAGCTTTTAAAAGGGATTTCAGCCAGAACCTACTTGCTCTCCTAGGTCACAAAAACACACACCTGTACAGACTAGACAACCCCATACATCTCTCCAAGGATGTAGAAAAGGTCAAATATCCAAATCTCAATTTGGCATACAGCTTTATTTTGCAAGAGGACTGGATCAAATCAATGATTTGTCCCTTAACAAAGATTTGCTTGTTTGGCTTGGAGCAGCCTACCCCACTGCATTCAAAGCACCCCAGCCGTCACCCTATCTTTGCACAGGGCACAGTCAATCACCATTATGTCTACTTACTAATCCCCTCAGTAGCATATGGCCAGGTCCCATAGTTAAGTTTGGACATGCTCTATTAAGCCCCCATTAGCATTATTCAAATCAAATACACCAATGATTGCCTCTCTGTGAAACTCTGTCACTGGATTAGGCCGGACCCCCAGTCCGAAGAGTTGTTTGCACCTTGTAAATATCCTTGTTTCTTCTTTGATTACAGCTATCGATGTACACTTTCCTACCTTCCAGTGCACACATGATGTCATTATCCACAAGAGCCAGTCGGTTGACTTCCCATACAATACACTTTACCTTTGGGACATGAACTGCTACCTTTAACACCCCCTCAAACCTCCCACTCAATAAGAGAATTCCCCCAAATACTGATTTCATTTTCATCTTCCTTTAGACCTTCTGGTCTCGCTAATTCCTATTCTCTGATAACTTCACTCCGACATAATCAAAATAGACACTTTTACTCCCTACCTTAGCCTACTTAACATACCTTTTTAGTTCTGTAGCCTTACCTACCATGAAACATTACAGGTAAGCATGTTAGTCTGTAATATCTGCACAGCAGGGTTTAGAGGCTGTCTCCAATGCACGGAAACACTTCACCATACATATTGTCAAAACCACATTGTCATGAATAGCAATCCATTGATCATGTTTTCATTCGCCCATGGAGGATTTACAGCTCCCCTTGCTGCTGACAACCTAGGGGATTATTTACAATCCCCTTGCGCCACTGTTAGGTCAATTTGTCCCATATGAAAAGTGAGGCACCGGCGGCACAAGGGGCTCGTAAATAAGTCCCTTAGTTTGTTGAGGGAAAGGCTGAATAGAGTGAGTCCTGCTCACATTCTTGCCTCATTCCCTTTCTAACTTAGAAGGCTATTGAGCATGTTCACTCTGTCTGTGCAGACTCTAGCAGTATTCTCTAGTCAAACCCAGGGGCATATTTAGAAGAAGTTAATGCCACCAGAACGTCATTTTTTTCCAACGTTCTGGTGGCATTAACTCCTTTGCCTTATTTACAGGCAGCGTTAAGCCACTTAATATGACTTAACGCTGCCTTGTGAATAATGCACCTATTCATGCAGCACTTAGCGTGAAAGGGGCGTGCAATGGGTGGTTAAGTGGGCGTTCTGCCCTAACACCCATTGTTTTTTTATGCTGCCCCATATTACCAGATATGGGGCAATGCCAAAAATACAGCCAGGAAATACCTGGTCTGAAGCATGCGATACGAGGAGAAATGTTTTATTTTTCCTCGTATTTTGCTCTTTCCACATGTGCTGCATTCTGCAGCACACACAGTCGCAGCCGGCATGAATCGCGGGTGGAGGGTGTGGGGGGTCGCGCGGGGAGGTGGGGACACGCGGGGGGATTAATTTAATAATTAAAAAAAAAATTAAACTTACCTTCCCACCGGCCGGGAACAGGAAGCAGCCAGCCAGACTCCCAGTCCCACCCCTAAGCCAATCACAATGCTGCAAGCAACGTGATTGGTCGGGACGCCGCCCAGCCAGGGGCTAATGGCCGGCCATGTTCTCCATGTAGGCTGCATTGCAGCCTGCATGTAGAATGGCAGAGTGCGCATGACTGGTTTAGTCGGCTCCAGAGGGCACTCAGGAGTGGGCACACTACTCCTCCCCTGCCCAGCCCTGCTTGCAGAGCAGCCCTGCCCACCCGCCCACAACCAAACCCTTCTGCTTTCTCGCAGTGCGAGAAGCAGAAACATAAAATGGTAGATATTACCATTTTATGTTTCTGCTTCTCGCACTGCGAGAAAGCAGTGGGGCGAAGCTCCTCCGTCCTAGTGGAGGCGCCGCCCCTGAGCACGCATAGATAGAGCAAACCACCTGTAAAGATTGTTTATGTGCAGGAAGGCAGCTTTTTTAAAGCCAGCGCTAGGGGTAACGTAGGGGTTCGCCGCATTCTTGTGAATACGGCGCATCTCTGTATTTTTAAACTGTCGAAGCACAGCGTTACCAATTTTGGCATAACACTGCACTGTTTCTTGTAAATATGCCCCCTAGTTTCCAAGAAAAGACTGAAAAGAGGACTTGTTCAATGTGTTAAAAAACAAATTTTTGAAAGATTAACTGTTCTCTTTTAATATTCTTGCTTTGATGTCTATACATAATAATTGGGATGCTTTCAAAGCTGTATCTCAGAATTTCGTAATAGGTTTCCTCAAAGAAAAAGAAAGCCTCTGAATGCTTTACACATTTTCTCTAAGCCTGTCTGCTCTGTGCCATAGCTACTAGGAATTCAGCACAGGTATAAATTATTGAAAACTTTACCTGGACATAACAAGTTAGTGACTTTGTTACTGGTGGCGGATTATCATCCACCTCAAATTATAACTTTTTGCAGGCCGTAACTGAAAAGTGCCTTATTTCACTCTTTGATTTTATAGAATATCATTACTGTGACGCAGAAGCCATCTAATTTGTTATCCTATATTTTTTATAATATCTGTAGAATACTTCACACAGTGATTTTTTACAAAGTACCAATCAAGGATACATTTATTATTTCCTCTGAAAAGGTACAATAAAATAAAAAGATTAAGATTTATAGATGAACAATTTGCTGGAAATCCTTGCATACTAGATGATTATCTCTGTAATACCAGCATTTTCATAGTGATATCCTAATGCCTTCTCCTGACTACTTACAACGTCTCCTCTTCCAATAAGAAACAATGTGATAAATTAGTTACTATCTTAAAGTACTATTTGTTTTCTAATCTGGCTCGTAAAGATCAGGATGAGAAGATTTGCGAAGCTCCAAAAATTCATGCAGCATTATTTTCTGATAAACTGACTGAACAAATCTGGACATATGGAATTGAATATTGTGTGGTCAATTGATACCTGGAATTCTGTTTGGAAGAAAAATTAATCAGCTTCACATTCTGCCAGCACTTTTAAAAAGTAATATTTTTAATTGAGCTTACTCCTTCATTGCTTTTTAAATTAAATGTCGAAAAACGACTCATATTGGTCACGTAAACGTTATACTGCTACTTTTCCACACTTGTTCATTGATTGTCAAGCATATACACACTTTGGTTAAAGGTTTGGGGAAAAATGTATTTAATTGTAGGTACAGCAATTCCAATTACTTATAGTAATGCATTCCCAGGTAGGTTCTTGACTGACTGAAAAATGTTAACAGCTAAGATAAAGACTGTAGATTTACCTATTGCAATTTAACCGAATGCTCTTAATTGCAAAGATAATATGCAAATATCTTATGTTGCTTGGTGGAATTGCAAACCGTAAAGTTGACAGCTTTAAGATAGATGCATGGCATTCTTTGGACAAGACAGCTGTTATGTAGTCTTCCTTTGTAAACCTCTTAAATAAATCTCAAGTAAATGTTTCTCAAAGAATGTTTGAAGATGTAGAAGTGTCGGAACCTCCTAAAATAGCATGCCTCACATCTGAAGCTGTCCCTTCCAACGCTGCTGCATACCGTGCCAAAATCCAGAAAATGTGCCAAAATCCAGAAAATATTAATCAGCTCACAGAAACTCAGAAGCACACTAAACCTCAGGGTAACTGTTCCCCAGACCAAGAAAAGAACACTCCGCACCAGATCTTTCCCAAGTAAAGCCCCCAAAATATGGATGAATAATCAACAAGGCCTTGCCAGTTAGGCTGCTCTCATCTCTGCCACTTTCAAGTGCTTACTAAGAGACCACTTTTTAACCAAATACCTTGGTACGAGAATCCATGAATCCCTGACTATTGTCTTTTGCGTGTTCACAACATTGAGAATATATGCAGAACTCTTTAAAGTTTAGTTTTCCCATTGTCTCTGTGCCAAATCTCACACTTTATTTTGGTGCACATCATTTCTACTTTTTACTGCCATTGTTCAGTGTCTCGATTTATCTTCACTACGGCTCTCTCATACCCCTCTCCCTGCATAGAGGCTGTTATACCTACCTTCATGTATGGGATCTCTCTACAGCGTTCTGGTGCCTACTTTGCTTGAGCTTAGTCCGTGCTTTAGAAAACCAATAGATACATAAATAATCAAATTATAAATCACAATTTTCTTTTTCTTCATGTTGCAAATATTATCCCATGTGATGTGTTCTTTCTTGCACACGCTCCTTAAAAAAAGATTGCTCTGTGTGGTATCTCATCTTTCTTGCACCACTTAGGCACGGTTCACTTAGGTTTGTATGTACTGCAATATGCATTGATAATGCCTGTGAATCTCTACAAAGACATGCCTCTGTTGGGGTTCGCCTCATCTAAATTGAATTTGCATGATTGCCTCCCTGATACTACTCTAGAATGCCCTACTACTCCCCCTGGTTGTCCCTCAGGATCAAGAAAAAATCTTTCTGAACTGTGAAATTACTGACCATGTAAATGCTGTCTTATGATGCAAAAGTACATTGGTTCAAACTTTGTGAATCAAGTTATACTTCTGCATGCACAGTTCTAGGCAAACGTCTGACTAATACATATCAAAATCTCCATGGGCTGCACGTCAACTTCCCCCCACCAAAAAATAATGGTCAATTATAGACAGTTTGAGGAGACAATGTAAATACCTTAGTCGTACAAATTGCTGTTGGGAATGTGAACATATTCGAGCTGTAGCAGAGCTATGCCAGAGTCTGAGGATAGCCAAATATGACCACATCACTCTTACTCTAATGAAACTCCACTGGCTCCAGCACCCCTGCCTGTGACAAGCTCACCATCTCCGGTGGCTCTCGGCACACCATTGCCAAAGACACCATCAGACTAGACACAAGTGCAAGCAATCAAAACTAAGCAATAGTCTTTTTTCATCTATACATCCAGTATCTGTATCTAAATCATCCATCAGGACCACCCTACCCTTCTTCAGTGTAGGTAATTGCTAAAAACACATCATTTTAAAAGCACAACATTGTGACACAGTGAAACGTCTACTTCATTCTTAGAATCCAGCACTCCCTAGTCTTTCTGACTAGAACTCTGCCTTTGACCCTGTACAGCGCTTTGCTGCCTTTTGGATATGTTGTGCTATACAAATACCACCCTTATAGATACTTACATTCATATATAAATGCGGGAGATGATTTTGAGTGTAGACCCCTCCTTCTCTAATTGTTTGTTGAAAAACACGAGGAGATCTCGAATCCTTGTTGGAGGAATGTTTTTTATTTTTATTTGTTAGTACTTGTTTAAAAAAGCCCTTTATGGGATTCAATACAGTGATAGCATCCTTGTTTGTCAGGAAACTTTTAACAACTTTTTACTGAAGCTTCACCAGCCGACACGTGTTTCACCCATCACAGTCATTTGGACCTGGGCTTTCTCAAGGCTTATGTCTTCACTATGGGGTCCGATCCCAACTAAAGTACTGTTGTGTGCAAGGAAAACGACTTTGCTTCCTTTCTTTAGACAATCTCCAAACTATTTTTCAGTATGGTTTAATAAGATTCACGAGTCACTGGTGCCTACGTCTTCATCCTGAGATTAATGGTGGAAGCGCCCTCCATTAATCTCAGGATTAAGACGTAGGCACCAGTGACTCGTGAATCTTATTAAACCATACTGAAAAATAGTGATGGGCGAAACACGTGTCGGCTGGTGAAGCTTCAGTAAATCGTTGTTAAAAGTTTCCTGACAAACAAGGATGCTATCACTGTATTGAATCCCATAAAGGGCTTTTTTAAACAAGTACTAACAAATAAAAATAAAAAACATTCCTCCAACAAGGATTCAAGATCTCCTCGTGTTTTTCAACAAACAATAAGAGAAGGAGGGGTCTACACTCAAAATCATCTCCCACAGTTATATTTTTGAGGCTGGAATGGTCCAGTGCCTCGAGTGAACCCCTTCACATTGATCCACATCGATATTGGGCAATACCATCCGGGACGGGGATCCCTGGACCTTACTAAACTGGTGGCATTCATATATAAATGCACCTGGTGGTCCTTAGCAGGCAGCAACACCCATACATCTGTGCATATGTCCGAGGCTGCCCAGTGGACATGGAACTGCATGTTTCACTTTGAAATGTTAGGAAGAGAGATCACGTTGCTGACTAATGTGCACATCTATTGAGGGTAACATTTGATTTGATATAAATGCTGTCCTTATAGTGCAGGTTTTATTTAATACAAATATATGAGCTGTGACTAATCATTGTGCCACTTAGGTAGGTGATACATGAAGTGCAGGAAATTGTTTGGAAGACCATTGCCTGACTACTGAATGAGCACCAATGACATCTTTACCCATGGCAGGTTGTGCTGTAGAATACCAGTAATATTAAATTACTTTCAGATATATTTTAAAATTCTTTGTAAATCCAACTATTGTGCAAACTCTAACTTATGTTAATTCACAGGAATTCATAAGTATTACCAAAAAACTGTGTACAAAGTGCACCAAGAAATGCACATTATGCTTTAACGAAATAATCAAACTCAAAAACTTTATTAACAACACCTGCCATTCAAATAGACTGTAGGTTGTGGAACGAGCCCCCGAGAGGTTGGAAAGCTTGCCTGGTGACCACCTGCAGGATAAAGCCTTTAAATCCTGGGTTTCACAAGAAAGGTTTTTCGGTTTATCAGGTGGCGCTATAATGGAAATACAAAAACATGTATATTAGTGCATGTTAAGCATAACAAAATCAGTGACCAAGGAGACTGCATAATTAAACAGAACCGAATCTAATACGAATTGTCACCCAAGCACTATTTCCCTCTGCTCTGGCTTTAACATCTGTTAATGCCCTGCCAACGGACTGCTACCTGTGGGCAATAACACTGTTAAAAAGCATATTGTTCAAATTATGACTTGGCTAAGAAAGCCTGCATTCAAAGCCTTCTGATTGTCTCTAGATGATCAGCAGTGCAAAGAGGCCTGGCTATGATAACAGTGAATATCCTTCTTGGAAGTATCAGCAGAAAATATTCCCTCTAGGATTATAAAAGAAAGCAAATTACTCAGGCGCTGCTATCAGTGAGATTAATGGTTCTTCATTCGTGGGAGCCATGTGAATCATCATCGCTCAAATATGGTAGATCAAATGTGACACATTTTAACAACAGAGACACTATCTGCTGCTCTTAAAAATGTACATGAAAACATATACATGTGGTAAATTCATTTGACTAATACAAACAGAAGGTTGACATAAAATACTTGTTGAACTGTGTGTAGCTGTGAGTAAAAACTACACCAAGGGGTCGATTTAGAGTTTGGCGCACAGAGTAATGTCTGTCAGGATGGTGGAGATCTTTACTTGCACCATCGCAAGGTTATTCTGCCCACCAAATTTAGTGGTGTCTGCTGGCCCAGAAGACAATTCTGTACATTGAAAGGAACCTCTGTTGCAGCAGTTCCTTTAAGTGTACACAAAGTTTGGTGTACATCTGCCATCGGTTTTGATGAATGTACTGCAATCTTTTCAAAACCTTTTCTTCTTCAAAACATACTCCCAAAACAAAAATTCAAATGTCCTCCACACCCTAGGAGTTTTCTCCCAGGATGTGGGAGTCATTATTATTTTTTTCCTGTCCCTCGGCACCAAGTTTTACTTTGCGGAGAGATCCAGAGATTAAAAAGACATTAAAACATCCACCTTAAATAGGGCATATGGTGTTAAGTTCTTCCTCCAATGACCCCTACTCCATCAGTTAGTCGGAGGAAGATTCGATGAGGGCTCTTTTGGGAGAAATCTGGCGGTCCACCCTTCTCTCAATCAGTGGCAGCTCCTCTGCTCCGGTTTGGCCGCCCGTCTTAGGACGGCCAAACCGACATGCACACTGAGCTGTTACCAACCGTGCTGCGTTGCTGGGTTGGAGACAGCAGGCACAGTCAACCTGGGAGCGCAAATTGAGGATGCTCAGGCCAATCCTGACGCTGCTCTCATGCTGCCAACAGCATGAGAGCAGCATCTGGATTGGCTTCAGGATAGTCTGGGAGCCTGTGCCTGCAGTGGAGAGGAGCAGAAAAGCGCGATAAGGCGGGCGGCAGGTAAGTTCTTTTATATATTTTTTTTGTATTTTCATCTGTCGTCCCCTACCCTGAGCACCCCGCCCCACTACTCTTCCCTGTAACCAGCCGCTCCTGCTCTAAGTGTGGCGGGAAGATTGATGGTTTGACAGACATGGTACTCTTTCGCATCATAGATGGAGTACCATGTTCGCAATACTCTAAATCAGGCCCTGAGTTCCTTATTCCAAATGCCCCATTATCAGATGATTTAATAATCATACCGATAACAACAGATACTGAGGTGTTCGTTATTTTTGGTCATTATTTATCAAAAGTAATAATTATGGCCTATCACAGGTTTTTTTTAATAACATTTGGATTTTAGTGCTTATTGTCCCATGCCTTTTCCTCTAATAAATATCAGCATGTCTGACTTGCAGATATTTACCACTAAATCTGATTTGCGGCTGACCCTGGGAGGAAGGAACTACAACTCTGAGGTTTCTTTGGTGTTTGGCTCGACAGGGGGAGGAGGAGGAGGAAGAGGCAGGAGGAACCATCCCCAGTGCCATAAAGTGCTTCTGCCACTCCCACTACGCAGGATGCACCTGGAATATGCCTGGACAAAGGCCAGGCAAAGAAGGGGTCCGTCTGTGCCCATCAGCGGCCAACCCTCTTTAATTTTTATCATGGGATCTGGTTGCACCTGATTATTGATATGGGTAAGAGGAAATAATGTTCTACCTCCCTTGCTGCCATGGATTGTCCTTCTACTACCTCCACAGTTAACCTTTTAATTAATGCTATAGGGTGATTAATGATGGAATTGTGTCTGTGTAGCAAGGTCTGGGAGCTTCCCAACGAATGGGCTCTGTTTCAGGTAAACAGCAAAGAATGTGTGTGTGAGGGTGTGTAATCAATTCACCACAGTGATGGCTGATAAACCCTGCCTTTTTTCAGACTCATTGTCCATTGTGGCAGATTTTCATAATTAATGTTCTTGTACCAAGAACAACTCTCCCCCAGCTTAGAAAGATAGTTATAATACTTAGCTCCAACCAGTTTAGGGATTCTGTTAGTAGTAGTTTATCAAAAAGTAAGTGTAAGAAAGTGGGTTATTAATTGGGGTGGACGTGAGTTATTAATTGGGGTGGGTGGGAATACACCACAAGGAATAAGTCCATAAACTTGTTAGGGTAAAACACAATTTTAATTATTTAAACCTAGGCTCAACACCCTGATAGCTACTGCGAAGAGCAAGCAGGTTTACCTTAGGACGCGGTGAAAGTATCTAGCGGTAATATAACAGTTAAAAGGCCCAAACTCTACACAATAAAAATCTCACAACTGATTTCTACCAATAGAGAAAAATGTAATGAGCAAAATGACACCAAACAACAAAAATCCTAAAAGGGAATGGGAGATATGAAGTTTCAAAGATTTAAGGCAGACAGTGCCAAGAGAAGGGAAAGCACCAATCAGAAGAAATTGTTGGCAGTTTTTTCAGTAAATTTCTAAAGTCTTTTAAATTCTATGTCCTAACTATAACCTCCATGTAACCTTTGGTTTTTTTCAGTGAATTTCTACATTTTTTTAATGTTATTTCCTAACTATAAAGTCCCTTTAACCTTTGTTTTTTTTAGTGAATTAAATTTGATTTCCTAATTGTAACCTGTAACCTTTGACAGTGGCTGTATAGGTCGGTGAGTGGGTGTGTAAGTGGCTGTATGGGTCTGTTAGTGGGTGGGTGTGTGATTGGTTTTGTAGGTATGTGAGTGGGTGTGTGAGTGGTTTTGTAGGTATGTGAGTGGGTGTGTGAGTAGCTGTATAGGGCGGTGAGTGGTTATGTGAATGGCTGTATGGGTCTGTGAATGGGTGTGTGAGTGGCTGTATCAGTCAGTGAGTGGGTATGCGAGTAGCTGTATGGGTATATGAGTGGATGTGTGAGTTGCTGTGGGTGTGTGATCAGTTTTGTAAGTGGCTGTATGGGTCTGTGAGTGGGTGTGTTATTGGCTGTATGGGTCTGTGATTGGGTGTGTGAGTGCTGTATGGATCTGTAAGTGGGTGTGTGAGTGGCTGTATGGATCTCTAAGTGGCTGTATGGGTGTGTGAGTAGTTTTCTGGGTATGTGAGTAGGTGTGTGAGTGGCTGAATGGGTCCATGAGTGGGTGTGTGAGTAGGTATGTGGGTGTGTGAATGGGTGTGTGAGTAGCTGTATGGGTCTGTGAGTTGGTGTGTTAGTAGTTTGAGGGTGCATGAGTAGTTGTATGGGTGTGTGAGTGGGCGTGTCAGTGTGCGTCTGTGAGTGTATGTGAAAGTGGCTGAATGGGTGTGTGAGTGGGTGTCTGAGAGTCTGTAGGGGTTATGACAGTAGCTGTGTGAGTGACTTGGCCCAGACGGAACCTCACCTCCTCCTTTATCCAACTAGAGTCCACAGTTTTGCAGAAAAAGTCTACCCAACTGGAGTACTTACTACTGGTTAATTAGTAAGTGCTACCTTGTTGGGTAATAATTTAACTCTGAGGTGTGGCTAGGTCAAACCTCGCGCAGTACCATTATAGTAATCAGAAAAAATACAAATAATATCCAAGAGATGCTCAAGGGAACAGTTAAGAGACGGCCACCCACGAATCCAAAAGTCCTTTGTGACCACTGGTACACCAAGGGCAAATCACAAAACAAGGTCCCGTTCCCGAGCGAAAAGCGAGCTTATAACATCAATAAATCAATTCAATCCAATATCAGTCCATGTCTTGTGTGATATGATTCTTCTTTATTTTCCTTGTTCGGAGCCATAAGTTGGTTACAAGATACTCATGGCAACAAATAGTGATAGTTGATATAGCCGAAATGTAGCCGAAATGTAGCCAACACGTGTTTCGTCCTGGGAATATCACCCATCGACTTCCTCAGGGCTACAATAATAATAAGAAGCACACACTAAGATGGTGTTCAATGTAGTTTGTCCACATATCGTCATTACTTAAATGGCAATCAACTGAACATTAAAATTGTCTAACACAGACAAAGTCCATAACGGAATTTAAAAGAATTAGAAAAGAGAACCACTAAGAGATCCATCCAGTGAACAGAGGAAACCTTAAGAGTTTCGAAAAGCAAAGACCACAGAGAAGCCAAAGAGTGAAAGTTTGAATGTGAAAAAAAGTACCACTAAAAAACTCAGTGATTTTATCAAACAAAGAGTATCCAACCAAATTGTTGTGCGCATGCTCGAACAGTGAAGGTGATCATAGGTGGAAGAACAGACACCCTGTACTTGCAGTGTTCCAAGTAACTCACCACATGTAAATTCTAAGACAGTTCCGCCAAATTCCAGGCAGAACATATAATCAGTCACATATAGTATATATCTGCAGAGAGGAGAAGGAGAAAAGAAAGTCAGACCGAGAATGCTAAAAACCCATTCAGGCTAAGGCCAGCAATGTCAATGCCCTTGTACTTATGAATATACGGGCTGGGGTGAAGAGACAGCCCCATCTGTAGATATATCTATACCGCAGATATTAGAAATGGACAAATATTGCCTGAATTGGACCTGTATCCCAGAAAGAGCAGTCAATGTATGCACAGATGTATAAAGGGCACAAAATCACATGAAGAACCCCAAACATCATCTTAAGGCGATAGCTAGCAATCTCAGTAATATAAGTTCATAGGACAAAGAGAATAATCCACTTCTAAATATATGAGATGTAGCCACAGTACAGCAGATAAAATACTGATATCCTCAGCTGAAATAGGTGGAACTAACCAACCTAACAGTGTCTGATAGAAACTAGCTGGTACATTGAATATTAGAATTTTTAAAAGAGATTTTACCTCTCGAACGCTTATGTTCCGATTGAGAACATTTAAATATATATCTGAAATCAGAAATAACATGGATTAGTCACACTCATATGTGTGAAATTAATATATTTGTATTATCAAAGAAAATTGTCTTATATTTAAAACTTACAATTATAGGAGCAATAGTATTTTAAATCACTCCCGGTATCATGAGTGAGTAATTAAAAGTATATTCCTAGTTGGGCAGCTGTACGTATTTAAAAAAGAGTAAACGCGACAAGCCAAAAGATCCAATAACCAAGAAGAACATGGCTACATTAAAGGTTAATCTATGCACAATTAGCGGGCGCGTAAGTCACAAACACCAGGCATAAGAGCTTACCGAGTTCGGGAGAGTACTCCTGTCGTAGTGAAAGGCCGAATTCGAGTGAAACGAAGCCCAAAATTCCCCCCGTTTAAATAGGTCGAGGGACTAATTGGCATTCATTAGTTCATAGGTGTAGAGCGAAAAGACGGACTAATCCCCGGCAATATTTCAAATAGTCGCCATCTTAGAGTGGCGAAGCATACACTTAAAATATAAGAAAGATCGTGTTTCCAACAAAAATCATTTTATATACATTCAGATTCTTATCAAAGACTTCAAGATACTGTGACTAACAAATATTGAGATTCTTTCTAATTCTAAAGGCACATATGCATCAATATCATGCAGCGCCATGTCAGTATAACTATATCGATAAAATTAGAAGTCCCGCTACTTATATTGGGTATAATGTAGGGGACCAGGTTACATATTTATTAAGCATGCCCAACTATATTTATGGTGCCAACCCTATTATTAAAAGCGCATTAAAATGAAACCGATTAGGATGGGATTTAGATTCGTTCTTAATTATATATATTCGCAACCTCTGTTTGGGGAGCACATGATTGAGCAACATGCAAGGCTAATCTATATCTCGAGGCTACAGGAACAGAATAAATACTAGCAAGAAGATAATAGAGATAAAAAGAATCGTAAGTGAAATCATTAACGATAAGCCCAAAGTTAAGGGCACCTCCAGTATATAAAGCCGGTATTTATCATAGTCGCTAAGTTTATGCACTAAGAGTGTATGAGTACCAACAAGAGAGACAATACGTGAGGGGGGGGGAAAGGACATAATCAGAATCTAGTAAAGGAGTAAATAGAACCCAAGGGTTTAAGGCATGCATTAATCAATACATAAGTATGTGCAGCCCAAAGTTCAGCAGTTGACACATGTACATTCTTCAATGCGCAAACAATTAAGCATAGGCATTGGGTACTACTTATATATCTTGACACAGATAAGCAGTAGGTTGTGAGCAGAGCACATATATAAATATACAATTTAAAATGTTCAGATGGCACATGTACATTCACCAACAGTAAGGTTAGGTGTATAATAGAAAGAGAACATTGTGCAAATGTATAAAACGTAACATAAGCATTTATACAGTAGTGTGGTTTACGGGATGAGCAAAAATCAGAACACGAAATACATCAGACTTATAGGAAATAATGTAATTCATTATCCACGTTAATCCCACACTCCACTGCCCGTAGCCTCATAATCCAACGGGCCTCACACTGTCTAAGTCTTAACTCTCGATCGCCACCTCTAGGGTCAAGTTTAACAGTTTCTATGCCATGGAATTGGAATCCAAGAGATATTTTCAGTTCAGGGCATTCACTTGCATGACTCCCTATTGGATATCTAATATCCAGATTTTTAGAGCACGGAAATGTTCAGCCATACGGTCTTTAAGTGGACGGATGGTACTGCCAACGTAAATTTTGTTACATTTGCACTGCACCACATAGACCACAAATTTCGTCAGACAGTCTATGTGATCATGAATCTGAAATTTGCGTGAACCATTAAATTCAAACTCTTTCACCCCCTTCTTGGCCAACCTACACATACTGCAACAGCCACAGGCAAATGACCCAATATTAAATTGTTTAAGCCAAGTGGTTTTAGTATGAGGCTTTATCGGATAACTAGGACTGATAATGCCTTGGATTGTTTTGCCCTTCCTGTATGTAATACTAGGGAGTCTGGGTATATATTGTTCCAGAGATCTATCTGCAGTGAGTAAAGGCCAATTTCGTTTAAGTATTCCATACAGTTTATTTGACCAAGGGTGGTAATTGGTCACCAGTCTCACGATTGTGGCTTTATCTTTAGGTTTTTTGATATATTTTTTAAAGTGTCTGGACGTTGTAATCGTCTGGCTCTCTCTTTAGCCCTCCGAATTATTGCCTCAGGATATCCCCTTGCGAGAAACCTAGTTTCAATATCTCTCAGATTTTTGGAGAAATCCTCATCTCTGCTGCAATTTCTGCGAGCCCTCAGCATTTCTCCGTAAGGGATAGCATTGATTTGGCTCTTCGGGTGCGCACTCTTAGCGTGTAAGAGGGAATTACACGCTGTGGTCTTTCTGTACATCGTACTTTGTATCTTTCCATCTTGATGGAACAATTCAACATCAAGAAAAATGATCTTGATGACAGACACATGTTCGTGAACAATTATGCACCTAGTTCACGCAATCTGACTTTTAAAGAGAGAGAGGCTCTTAGAATTCTATCTAAAGATACAGAACTTATAGTGAGGGAAGCCGACAAAGGAGGCAATATGGTAGTGATGGATAAAACCAAATATGATATGGAAATCATGTCACAACTAAATAATCAGACTTGGTACAGAAAGATCGATAACAACCCCATGTTCGCCATAGTGAAGACAATCAACTGTGAACTACTAAGGTGGCGTGAACGTGGCCTTCTGTCCCATGATGAGTATACCTATTTGAAGAGAGATAAACCCAGATACCCCTGTATGTATACGCTTCCAAAGATTCATAAGAACATGGCCACCCCACCGGGTAGGCCAATTATATCTGGAATTGGAGGGCCCACAGAAAGGATTGCGGAGTTTGTGGACACCTTCTTGCAAACATATGTTACCAATCTTCCGTCCTATATTAGGGATACCAAACATGTACTAAATATCCTAAATGATCTAACTTGGGAACCTAGTATGAGATTTGTAACAATGGACGTTGTTTCACTGTATACAAATGTCCTACACGAACATGGGATTCAGGCACTGAAGCACTTTCTGTATCGACGTCCTGTAGAGCTGCTGGAACATTCTGAGATGTTAATTGAAATGTCACTCCTTATTCTTAAACATAATGCTTTCCTCTTTGACAATGAGTGGTACCTGCAGATCTGCGGGACTGCGATGGGTTCCAGATTTGCTCCATCTTTTGCCTGTCTCTTTATGGGATGGTTCGAGGCGGAGCATATCTGGGGCCCTTCAGGAGCCAAGTGGCAGGAGTATATTCTGTATTATGGGCGTTACATCGACGATTGCTTATTCATATGGACAGGTAGCGATGAGGATCTTGCAGGATTCTTTGAATATATGAATAATAACATACACAATATGACTTTCACTATGTCAACAGATACTGAGAAGATCATTTTTCTTGATGTTGAATTGTTCCATTAAGATGGAAAGATACAAAGTACGATGTACAGAAAGACCACAGCGTGTAATTCCCTCTTACACGCTAAGAGTGCGCACCCGAAGAGCCAAATCAATGCTATCCCTTACGGAGAAATGCTGAGGGCTCGCAGAAATTGCAGCAGAGATGAGGATTTCTCCAAAAATCTGAGAGATATTGAAACTAGGTTTCTCGCAAGGGGATATCCTGAGGCAATAATTCGGAGGGCTAAAGAGAGAGCCAGACGATTACAACGTCCGGACACTTTAAAAAATATATCAAAAAAACTTAAAGATAAAGCCACAATCGTGAGACTGGTGACCAATTACCACCCTTGGTCAAATAAACTGTATGGAATACTTAAGCGAAATTGGCCTTTACTCACTGCAGATAGATCTCTGGAACAATATATACCCAGACTCCCTAGTATTGCATACAGGAAGGGCAAAACAATCCAAGGCATTATCAGTCCTAGTTATCCGATAAAGCCTCATACTAAAACCACTTGGCTTAAACAATTTAATATTGGGTCATTTGCCTGTGGCTGTTGCAGTATGTGTAGGTTGGCCAAGAAGGGGGTGAAAGAGTTTGAATTTAATGGTTCACGCAAATTTCAGACTCATGATCACATAGACTGTCTGACGAAATTTGTGGTCTATGTGGTGCAGTGCAAATGTAACAAAATTTACGTTGGCAGTACCATCCGTCCACTTAAAGACCGTATGGCTGAACATTTCCGTGCCCTAAAAAATCTGGATATTAGATATCCAATAGGGAGTCATGCAAGTGAATGCCCTGAACTGAAAATATCTCTTGGATTCCAATTCCATGGCATAGAAACTGTTAAACTTGACCCTAGAGGTGGCGATCGAGAGTTAAGACTTAGACAGTGTGAGGCCCGTTGGATTATGAGGCTACGGGCAGTGGAGTGTGGGATTAACGTGGATAATGAATTACATTATTTCCTATAAGTCTGATGTATTTCGTGTTCTGATTTTTGCTCATCCCGTAAACCACACTACTGTATAAATGCTTATGTTACGTTTTATACATTTGCACAATGTTCTCTTTCTATTATACACCTAACCTTACTGTTGGTGAATGTACATGTGCCATCTGAACATTTTAAATTGTATATTTATATATGTGCTCTGCTCACAACCTACTGCTTATCTGTGTCAAGATATATAAGTAGTACCCAATGCCTATGCTTAATTGTTTGCGCATTGAAGAATGTACATGTGTCAACTGCTGAACTTTGGGCTGCACATACTTATGTATTGATTAATGCATGCCTTAAACCCTTGGGTTCTATTTACTCCTTTACTAGATTCTGATTATGTCCTTTCCCCCCCTCACGTATTGTCTCTCTTGTTGGTACTCATACACTCTTAGTGCATAAACTTAGCGACTATGATAAATACCGGCTTTATATACTGGAGGTGCCCTTAACTTTGGGCTTATCGTTAATGATTTCACTTAAATTTCTTTTTATCTCTATTATCTTCTTGCTAGTATTTATTTGTTCCTGTAGCCTCGAGATTTAGATTAGCCTTGCATGTTGCTCAATCATGTGCTCCCCAAACAGAGGTTGCGAATATATATAATTAAGAACGAATCTAAATCCCATCCTAATCGGTTTCATTTTAATGCGCTTTTAATAATAGGGTTGGCACCATAAATATAGTTGGGCATGCTTAATAATTATGTAACCTGGTCCCCTACATTATACCCAATATAAGTAGCGGGACTTCGAATTTTATCGATATAGTTATACTGACATGGCGCTGCATGAGATTGATGCATATGTGCCTTTAGAATTAGAAAGAATCTCAATATTTGTTAGTGACAGTATCTTGAAGTCTTTGATAAGAATCTGAATGTATATAAAATGATTTTTGTTGGAAACACGATCTTTCTTATATTTTAAGTGTATGCTTCGCCACTCTAAGATGGCGACTATTTGAAATATTGCCGGGGATTAGTCCGTCTTTTCGCTCTACACCTATGAACTAATGAATGCCAATTAGTCCCTCGACCTATTTAAACGGGGGGAATTTTGGGCTTCGTTTCACTCGAATTCGGCCTTTCACTACGACAGGAGTACTCTCCCGAACTCGGTAAGCTCTTATGCCTGGTGTTTGTGACTTACGCGCCCGCTAATTGTGTATAGATTAACCTTTAATGTAGCCATGTTCTTCTTGGTTATTGGATCTTTTGGCTTGTCGCGTTTACTCTTTTTTAAATACGTATAGCTGCCCAACTAGGAATATACTTTTAATTACTCACTCATGATACCGGGAGTGATTTAAAATACTATTGCTCCTATAATTGTAAGTTTTAAATATAAGACAATTTTCTTTGATAATACAAATATATTAATTTCACACATATGAGTGTGACTAATCCATGTTATTTCTGATTTCAGATATATATTTAAATGTTCTCAATCGGAACATAAGCGTTCTAGAGGTAAAATCTCTTTTAAAAATTCTAATATTCAATGTACCAGTTAGTTTCTATCAGACACTGTTAGGTTGGTTAGTTCCACCTATTTCAGCTGAGGATATCGGTATTTTATCTGCTGTTCTGTGGCTACATCTCATATATTTAGAAGTGGATTATTCTCTTTGTCCTATGAACTTATATTACTGAGATTGCTAGCTATCGCCTTAAGATGATGTTTGGGGTTCTTCATGTGCTTTTGTGCCCTTTATACATCTGTGCATACATTGACTGCTCTTTCTGGGATACAGGTCCAATTCAGGCAATATTTGTCCATTTCTAATATCTGCGGTATAGATATATCTACAGATGGGGCTGTCTCTTCACCCCAGCCCGTATATTCATAAGTACAAGGGCATTGACATTGCTGGCCTTAGCCTGAATGGGTTTTTAGCATTCTCGGTCTGACTTTCTTTTCTCCTTCTCCTCTCTGCAGATATGTACTATATGTGACTGATTATATGTTCTGCCTGGAATTTGGCGGAACTGTCTTAGAATTTACATGTGGTGAGTTACTTGGAACACTGCAAGTACAGGGTGTCTGCTCTTCCACCTATGATCACCTTCACTGTTCGAGCATGCGCACAACAATTTGGTTGGATACTCTTTGTTTGATAAAATCACTGGTTTTTTAGTGGTACTTTTTTTCACATTCAAACTTTCACTCTTTGGCTTCTCTGTGGTCTTTGCTTTTCGAAACTCTTAAGGTTTCCTCTGTTCACTGGATGGATCTCTTAGTGGTTCTCTTTTCTAATTCTTTTAAATTCCGTTATGGACTTTGTCTGTGTTAGACAATTTTAATGTTCAGTTGATTGCCATTTAAGTAATGACGATATGTGGACAAACTACATTGAACACCATCTTAGTGTGTGTTTCTTATTATTATTATTGTAGCCCTGAGGAAGTCGATGGGTGATATTCCCAGGACGAAACACGTGTTGGCTACATTTCGGCTACATTTCGGCTATATCAACTATCACTATTTGTTGCCATGAGTATCTTGTAACCAACTTATGGCTCCGAACAAGGAAAATAAAGAAGAATCATATCACACAAGACCTGGACTGATATTGGATTGAATTGATTTATTGATGTTATAAGCTCGCTTTCCCTCGGGAACGGGACCTTGTTTTGTGTTGTTGGGTAATAACTAGTGCATATTCTACTGTACAGTTGCGTAATGGACCACAAGGAAATGTCCCCAGTGACCTTGTGTGTGTGTAATTTCGGCAATGTGATTGTTCTCGAGCACCTTGATCCACAAATCTGTGATAACATGAATCCTTGTCTAGAGAAGAGGACGAGACTACAAAGAAGGGAATCTCCACCAAACAAGGGTACGTCCTCCTAACTATATGAAGTAAGGGCTTCTTTATCTGGTGGAGATGTCCTCAAAATACCTCTGCATCAAACGCGTCACCAAAGCGGCGGGAAACGCACTCGGAGGCCTTTTGGTAAGCTGTCCATCAATATGGGTAAAGGCGGGAAGAGCTTTGCATACTAAAAAGGAAAATGGGGTGGGACCTAACGGGTGGAAGTTGCAAATAAATATGGGCATTTACATACTCGGGGTGATTAAAAGGGAGAACCATTGACTGCTCTCAAGACAAGAAAGAAACAACTCATCACAAATCAGATTGCGCTCCAATAGATCAATGATCCATTTGCCTCCACTAAGGATTTGAGATAGTTTTTCAGCGTGGAATATGAGAGGAAACACACTTGCTTTGCCTATGCCAAGCCCAAGAAGTTAGGACCATTTGTGCTTTACAGAAATGGAGCTTCAACTGGGGCACCTGCTGTGTTTATATTGGTAAGTGCTTCCAGTTGAGCTTTAATTTCTGTGAAATTAGCATCAAGGCTATAATGGAACCTTTTTTTCTGAGAAGAGTCCACAGTTTTGCTGAAAATGTCTACCCAAAAGGAGTACTTAATATTGGTTAATTAATAAGGGCTACCTCGTTGGGTAAATGTCTAGTGCATATTCAACACTACAGCTGCATAGGACCATAAGGTAATGTCTCCAGTGACCTTGTGTGCATGTCATTTTGGCAATGTAATTGTTCCCTGAGTGTCTTCGTCCACAAATCTGTGATAACCTGATCCTCAACAAGAGAAGATGACAAGACTACAAAGAAGTGAATCTCCACCTCTTCCCTTTATTCGATTTTGGAACCGTGGGATGGGCCTCTTGATGCTGGGTGTACTGAAGCCCACCAGGGCACCCAGTCTGCAGTGTTGAGGACTACGCGGGGAGCCTCAATGCCCCCGACATCCCTGCTGGCTTCCCACCTCCAGTGGGAGACGGCATTGCTCCCGCACACAGGGAGAAGCCAAAAATGTTGCTCCCTGAGTGTGGGAGCAATTTATTTAATCTGTTTTCCTGCCCACTGACAAGCAGGCAGGAAAATCGATAAAAAGTTCACTCCCAGTGGGCAGGAGCCGTTTTCCTGGACCCATCTGCTTAGAGCGGGCTTACAGTTTGCTCTCACTTGGCGGCAGCTGTAAAAGCTCCCGCCAAGTCAAAGCAAACTGCTATCTCCTGAGAGTGGGCACCTCAGGAGATAGGAAGCCGGCCCTAGGGGGTGATGGTGGTCCCCAGGGCCATTAATGGCTCCAGGAGTGGGTCCTCTCCTTTAGTTTGCACAGGGCTAGCCCCGGGAATGTGGTGGTCTCCGGGCCCAAATATTGCCCAGGAAGTGGGCTGCGCAGCACCCCTCCTATTTTTTCTAGTTTTGTGCTCGGATAGGTGGCACTTTTAAACATTGGAGGGAGGTCCATGCGGGCTCCCTCCTTTTATGCTCACGTGTCCTGGGGAGGTGGTGGTCCCCGGATCCTTTAAAGGCCGAAGCAGGGGGGCTGGAGGTGGTGGTCCACAGGGTTTAAACTGCCCTTAGGGAAGGGGGGTGCATGCGCCCCCTCCCCTTTTGTTTAATTTACGCTTGCCCCCGGGACCTAGCTAACCCGGGGCTGAAATACAAACAAGCGTGGGAGACCACGCTTGTTTTTTTCTTTTCATTTTCACAGGGATTCATGAATCTTCGCAATTTTTGCCCTGAAAACTTGAAAAATGCTTATTGGCCCTGGCGGGGTCCCTGGGGTATCCCACCACCATGCCTAGGGGGTCAGGGTATTCCTACCCTGCCCCTTTCTTTGTTTAACGTTTTTGTTTGGGACTCGGCTGAGTCTGAGTCCTAAGATGGCTGCCAACAATTCCTGGTTGAAGTATTGGCAGCCAATCAGATCTCTGCACGTGATCGGTAAGATTTGCGTAGGGTTTGCGCCTCTAGATATACAAATTTGTTTTTCCTTTAATATCTCCTAAACTACTGAATGGATTTACACCAAATAACAAAAAGGGCTCTTTCTGGACCAATAACTAGATTTCTCCCAAATTTGGTGTAATTCCGTGCAGCGGTTCGGACGGTAGTCGTGTCTAAAATCCCTATGGGAAATTGCATAGGGAAAAAGCATTTTGTGACCCCCCCCCCTTTTTCCTCAGCCCCGCTTAACGAATCACTCAGAAACTTTCAAACCAGCAGCTGAAAACTGAGCATCATGCTCATTTTGAAAATTTGGTGAAAATTCGTTAAACGGCACCAAAGTTATTGGTAAAGCAAAAAATGCTTTTCCTATGGAACCTAGGCCTAACTATAACTACCTACTGGCGACAGGTTATATATATATATATTCACTGAAAAAACCATAGGTTTCAGACACGTTATAGTTACAAATTAGCATTTAAAAACCTTTGAAATTCACTGAAAAAACCATAGGTTTTAGGGACAGTTATAGTTACTTGGACATTGCACTCGTAAAAACCCGTGAAATTCCCCCGTTATAGTTAGTTCAGCTAACTATAACTCGCGCCCCGCAATGCACTGCTGATGACGTCACATATTACATCACTCATGACATGGTCAGTGACATCACTGATGACATCACTGATGACATCTCAAATGACATCACTGATGACATCATCCAGTGACTGTGTGTTTCTGTAAAGTTTAAATATTTTTAATATATATAGGGAAAGGCGTATTAAAGAATGAGTGGGTGTATAAGTGTGTGTATGGATGATTTAGTAGGTGCGTGACTAATTCTATAAGTGAGTGATTAAACGTATCTTACTGAATGCATGGGTTAGTGACTAAACTGGGTGAATGTCTGTATCTGTCTGTTGCTGTGTAAGTGGCTGCATGGGTTTGTGAATAGCTACCTGAGTGTCTATAAGAGTTATTGATTTGTTGTCTGAGTATCTGTATGGGTGCCTGAGTGTTTGTGTGGATGGGGTGTGTGCGACTGTGCATAGATGTGTGAGTGGGTGATTCACTGGGTGGATGGTTTCAAGAGTGCATCTGTGATAGACTGTATGGGTGGGTAAGTGTGTGTAACAGTGTGTTAGTGAGTGAATGTATTTCCCAGTGGTACATGTGTGAGTAACTACATATGTGAAAGGCAGTATATATGTGTGTTAGAGTATTTAAATGGCTATAAGTGAGAGTGTGTTATTGTGAGAGTGGCTGTATGGATGAGTGTGTGCTTGTATCAGTGATTGTATAAGAGCGTAACAATGTGCTAGTATTTGTATGATTAAGTGAGCTGGTGTGTGTATAACTGTATATGTGAGTAAATGGCAGTGTGTTTAATTATTTGCATGACTGACTAGGTGTGTGAGTACCTCTATGGATGAGTGGCGGTGTTTGAGTGTCTATATAGGAGTAAGAGTGCATATGATAGTCCTGTACTGAGTGACCATAAGTATGAGTGACTGTACGGGTGAGTGAGTGGATGTGTGTGTGTAGACCTAAGAATCAGTGAGTGGGTATGTAGTTATTGGTGTTGGAGTGTCTATGGTTTTGCGAATGGCAGTCTGTAATTTAGAGTGGGTGTATCAAAGGTTATATTAGGGTGTGAGGAGGTGCATCAGATTATCACGTGGATGATGTCATCAGTGATGTCATTTGAGATGTCATCAGTGATGTCATCAGTGATGTCACTGACCATGTCATGAGTGATGTAATATGTGACGTCATCAGCAGTGCATTGCGGGCGCGAGTTATAGTTAGCTGAACTAACTATAACGGGGGAATTTCACGGGTTTTTTACGAGTGCAATGTCCAAGTAACTATAACTGTCCCTAAAACCTATGGTTTTTTCAGTGAATTTCAAAGGTTTTTTAAATGCTAATTTGTAACTATAACGTGTCTGAAACCTATGGTTTTTTCAGTGAATTTCAAAGGTTTTTAAAATGCTAATTTCTAACTATAACGTGCCTGAAACCTACGGTTTTTTCAGTGAATTTCAAAGGTTTTGTAAATGACAATTTTTAAATGTATTAATTGTTATATTAATTTTTTTCATACTGATTTACTACATTTTTAGAAACAATTTTTTTTACATATTTTATTTTTTAAATTACATTGTAATTACATTATACATTACATTACAAAAATACTTTCTCAGAATGAATTACTTTAGTTTAAATACTTTGCACATAGGCAATAGACTTTTAAGTACAGTAGTTACAGTTGTTGCAATGGGCAACACATTTTCAAACACAATGCAACATTCAGCTCAATGTGAATTTCTAGTTAAATGCAATTAGTTACTTTATGGATTACTTTTCTAACCACAGGACTGGATCCTAGATTCAGTCCTGGGACATCTCCTGTAAACAGTTGAGTAAAAGCGTTTTGGTTACAGTACTGATTTTTAAGGAATATTATTGTATTTTAAAAGTTGACACTTAGAAACTTTTTCTCATATAGTCACCAATGTTATCCTATGGAAGGAAATTCACTTAGCAGGTAAAAACTGTTATTGTTACTTTTTCTTACTCAGTGTTGGATCCTGGATCCAGCACTGGTGCATCTCCTGTAAACAGTTGAAAGAATGCGTTTAAGTCATACAGGCGATTTTTAAGGAATATTTGTAGTTTGTAAAAATCAACACTTTGAAACTTTTTGCTGAAAACCAGACAATGGATTCCTATGGAAGAAAATATAAGTTACTGGTAAGTACGGTTAAAATTAATTTTCAGGGTCAGTGCTGGGCTAAAAGATGCAGCACTGGGTTCTCTCCTGATAACAGGTGAGTAAATCGGAATTCGTATTTCGGCTGATTTTAGAGGAATATTTTAAAGTTCCAAAACTCCACACTTAGAAGAATTTCCAAGTGAAACCAGTCAATGTTAGCCTATGGAAGGAAATTCAAGTTACTGGTAAGTACGGTTAGAATTACTTTTCAGGGTCAGTGCTGGGCTAAAAGGTGCAGCACTGGGTTTTCTCCTGATAACAGGTGAGTAAGTCGGAATTCGGATTTCGGCTGATTTTAGAGGAATATTTGTATGTTTCAAAAATCAACACTTAGAAACTTTTTCAGCAAAAAGCAGGCAATGATATCCTATGGAAGGAAATTCAAGTTACTGGTAAGTACGGTTAAAATTACTTTTCAGGATTAGTACTGGGCTGAAAGATGCAGCACTGAGGTCTCTCCTGATAACAGGTGGGTAAATCGGAATTCGTATTTCGGCTGATTTTAGATGAATATTTTAAAGTTCCAAAACTCCACACTTAGAAGAATTTCCAAGTGAAACCAGTCAATGTTAGCCTATGGAAGGAAATTCAAGTTACTGGTAAGTACGGTTAAAATTACTTTTCAGGACCAGTACTGGGCTGAAAGATACAGCACTGAGGTCTCTCCTTATAACAGGTGAGTAAATCGGAATTCGTATTTCGGCTGATTTTAGATGAATATTTTAAAATTCCAAAACTCCACACTTAGAAGAATTTCCAAGTGAAACCAGTCAATGTTAGCCTATGGAAGGAAATTCAAGTTACTGGTAAGTACGGTTAAAATTACTTTTCAGGACCAGTACTGGGCTGAAAGATACAGCACTGAGGTCTCTCCTGATAACAGGTGAGTAAATCAGAATTCGTATTTCGGCTGATTTTAGAGGAATATTTGTATGTTTCAAAAATCACACTTAGAAACTTTTTCAGCAAAAAGCAGGCAATGATATCCTATGCAAGGAAATTCAAGTTACTAGTAAGTACGGTTAAAATTACTTTTCAGGACCAGTACTGGGCTGAAAGATACAGCACTGAGGTCTCTCCTGATAACAGGTGAGTAAATCGGAATTCGTATTTCGGCTGATTTTAGAGGAATATTTGTATGTTTCAAAAATCAACACTTAGAAACTTTTTCAGCAAAAAGCAGGCAATGATATCCTATGGAAGGAAATTCAAGTTACTGGTAAGTACGGTTAAAATTACTTTTCAGGACCAGTACTGGGCTGAAAGATGCAGCACTGAGGTCTCTCCTTATAACAGGTGAGTAAATCGGAATTCGTATTTCGGATGATTTTAGAAGAATATTTGCACAATGGTGAAGGAAGGGGCGGGGCCTGAGGTGACATCTGTGCAAACGCGCCCCGTGGTGCGTTTTAAGTTGGGGGATTAAGTCCCCTTGAATCCTGAGGGTCCCTAGGGGCCAACTAGCCCACCAGGAACCTCCAATATGCGCCAGGGGCTGCGTTGCAGAGACGTGTAGAGAGGCCACACCCCTTTACACCTCTCTGCAATGCAGCTCTGTGGCGCTTTCTGGATGTACCTGTTGGGCTAGTTGGCCCCCAGGGACCCTCAGGATTGAAGGGATTTAATTCCCCATCTTAAAACGCGCCACGGGGCCTGTTTGCACACATGTCACCTGAAGCCCCGCCCCTCCCTTCACCACTGTGCAAACACGCCCGTGGCGCGTTTTAAGTTGGGGGATTAAGTCCCCTTGAATCCTGAGGGTCCCCGGAGTCCAACTAGCCCACCATATACCTCCAAAGCGCCACAGAGCTGCGTTGCAGAGAGGTGTAAAAGGGGCGTGGCCTCTGTACACCTCTCTGCAAGGCAGCCCCTGGCGCATACTGGAGGTTCCTGGTGGGCTAGTTGGCCCCCAGGGACCCCCAGTATTCAAGGGGAATTCGTTCCTCTCTGCAAACGCGCCAGGGGCGCGTTTGCAGAGTGGTGAAGGAAGGGGGCGGGCCTGCGGGCCCGATCGTTTTTTTTTTTTTTGTCGCCTGAAGGGGGGCTGTGTGGCCCACCTTCCTTTTTCCTGTTTTTGGGCCCTGGGGACCCCATCCCCCAGGGCCTTACCCCTTTTTTGTAATTAAAATTTTAAAAAAACGGGAAGGGGCCCGCGTGGCCCCCTTCCCTGGGCCTGTATTGGCCCCGGGGACCCCATCCCCGGGGCATGGCCTCTATTTTTAATTTTATTCTTTGGAGGGGGCTGTGTGGCCCCCTCCTCTGGCCATTTAAGGCCCCGGGGACCCCATCCCCGGGGCCGACCATACCCTTTTTAAATTTTTTTAAACTTTGGGGAGGGGGCTGCGTGGCCCCCTCCCGGGCCACTACTTGCCCCGGGGACCCCATCCCCGGGGCTGGCCCTCTCCGTTGGGGACTGTGGGGGGTCCCCAATACCCCCACAGTCCCGCCGGCTCCCCGCGTCCCTTGGGAGCCGGCATTGCTTTTACACATGGGGAGCTGCTAAGATGCTGCTCCCCATGTGGAAAAGCAATCGGCTTTGGATATTGGAAGAGAGAGCAGGTTTCCCCCGAGGGCAGTCACCTCGCTTCTGGCAGTTGGGTAGTCTTTTCTCCTACAGTGCAGGCCGCCTGGGAGCCTCTCCTTGCGCCGGAAGGCAGTCAGGGCGCAGTTCGCACCCCACTTTTACAGTCACCAGCCTCAGTGCCCCCGCTCGCTTGTTGACTCTGTCAGGCAATTGCAGGGTACAGCCGTCTCCCAGTCTGCTAAGCTCTACAGTGGGGAAGGCTCTGTCTGTCGCTACGGGTCTCCGTTTTCCCTCTGCCACAGTCAGGGCGCGGGCGCCATTTCGTCGTCTCCCCCGCTGGCCCAGGCTTCGCTATATGTGAGGTCTCCGCTGCCGCTGCGCACTTCAGGGCCCAGTGGGCGTACTCACTGTTCTGGACCCACTGTGGCTCTTAGAGGCGCTCCGCCGCCGGCAGCCAGTCATTTATAGCAGCAGCCACATCGGGGCTCCCACAGTTTCGGCGCCCTCCGAGGGTGAGCCCACTAGGGTTCAGCCAGGCAACTCCCACAGACAACCCGCCGTCCACTTCCGCCGGCCTCTCCTCCGGTGGAACCCAATCGGGTCTCCCGCTGCTCGGAGCGAGATCGCTGCTGGGCGCCGCACGTCTCTTAGGTAGGCGCCAGGGGAGCCGCGGCGGCAGCTATCAGGTGGATGCCATCTCGCAGTCGGTCCCACCGAACTCATGCCCCCTCAGTGCAGATGTCCCCAAGTCGCCTCAGCACATTCCAGCGCCACACCGGTACTCACAAGGCTCAAGGGTCATCCAGGGGGTCAGCTGGGATCCGCCGCAGTCAGCCTCCAGACTACCGCGTAAGGCACCTTAGGGCGCTCGTGGCATGGGCGCCATTTTTCTGCCGTCTCCGCAGATTCAACCTCGGGTCATCATAGAAGGGCTGGCTTCGAGACGCAGCACGATCCACGGTTCCTCCACCTCCGCTATGACCCGCGGGGCTCCGCCGATCAGCTTGGGCACCTCTGCCTGGTCGTGTGTGTCTGCTAGCTCCACAGAGTAGGAGCGACCGCGGCGGTCACAGCACAGCCGCCATCTTGCTCACGGGCCCGCCAGACCAGTCGATCACCAATTTACTCCCAAATGCCGCTACCATGGGACTTCAGAGCTCTGCCGCAAGCGCAGGAACATTCCGGCGTCCAGCAATGTGGATTCTGGCTCCCCCCGCTGTGTCTGGGGGTCAGGATAATTGCTTATGGGGAAGCGGCAGTCGGAGCTCCCTAGCTCGCGTCCGTCCTCATCGGATGCAGGCCACGCCCCCTCTAGTGAGAAATAGAGTCATGGTATGTCTTCATTCTTCTTGCTCTTACTTCTTGACTCAGCCTGCAGTGTAGAAGTCTTAAAAACAAGAAATAAGATTCCCATTCATTGTTCCTAACATGACATATGATATACCTGGTGAGGTAAGCAGCCATTACAATGCGGCCATTACCACGCAATACTATACCATTACCACGCATTCATTACAACGCATATGCCTTTACCATGCATGTCTTTACCACACAAAATTGACCTCACATGCCTTTACAACACAAATGTAAGTATTACGCAGGTTATTATAAAGCTATATATATGATCAAGGCTCCTTGGAGCCGAAACGTTATGGCGGCACAGCAATAAACTATTGAAGAAATCGACTAAACCTGGGTACTTGTCCGTAATTTCAGCGGATTGCTTGGAGAACGCGGAGTTCGGAGTAAAGTTATATATACAGATATATATATATATATATATATATATATATAAATAGCACTTACTTAGTGTATAAAACATTATAATCAAGGGCAGCACTCACATGGATGAGATTCGATTCAGGATATAGATAGATTTAGAGGAGAGCTAACATTAGACATATTGTATATATTTGTATATATTTTTATTCAATTTTAAACGTATATGGCTTTAGTTGAGTCTAGGTTTTTTTTAAAAATGTCACATGTCACATGAGCTCATTTTTCATTGGTTACACGGTACTTAAATATGGTGATCCGTCAGCAGCGCGTCCAGTGATCAAGATCGCTTTGCGATCGAAACGCGTCTGGGGCGGACACTTGTCTGTCTATTTTTTGCTGTTATTAAAGACGTTGCCAGCAATAACCCCGTGTGGTTGCGGATTTTTTACAAGAGGATAGAGAGGTCCGTACCTGCTGCTGTTCCCTCTGGTAATAGGAGGGATTGGGACTTTGTTTCAAATATATAAATATATATATATATCTGTATATATATATATTATCTACTGGCGGTCGCCAGTAGATAGTTATAGTTACAACCTATTATCCATAGGAAATCCGCGACATTCTATTTGAAATAACTCTCTTGCCGGTTGACGTATCTTCGCAAAATTTTCAAACTTTATGGCCCGCTCCGGTCCGCTCCTACCCTGAAAGTCTCGGGGGATTCGTCAAGCGGGGGCCGAGAAAAAGGGGGTCCCAAAACGCGTTTTCCCCATGCAATTTTCCATAGGAAACTTTAGACACGGCTACAGCCCGAACTGCTGAACGGAATTACACCAAATTTGGCATAGAGGTAGTTCTTGGTTCAGAAAGAACCCTTTTGTTAAATGGTGTAAATCCGTTCAGTAGTTGCTGAGAAAATCAAAAGTAAAAAGATAGAGATATCTATGGCCGCGTCGGATTCGCGCACCCTCCCGATCACGAGCTGCATGCTAATTGGCTGTCAACACTCCAAATCAGGAAGTGTTGGCAGCCATTTTGTCCCTCGGTAGAACCGAGGGACAGAAACAAGTGCGCAAAGCGCACAAAGGGGGCAGGGTAGAAACACCCTGACCCCTAGGTTTGCTCAGGGGGTCCCACAAGGACCCCTGGGCAAAAAAAAAAAATTTTTTTAAAATCGGCAGGATGCGCTCAGGGTGCGCGAATCCTGCCGGAAATCGAAGCGCGGTCTCCCGCGCTCGATTGTATTTTGCCCCGGGTGGCCCAAGTCCCGGGGGCATGGTGGGGGGGTTAATTTTATGTGTGGGGGGTTAATTTTATATGTGGGGGCCTCAAAGGGCCCCCAAGCCCGGGGACCGCCACCCCCGGGGCTTTATTGAAAAATGGTGCGGGAGGGCTCTTCTGCCCGCCCGCAGCCCCGGGGACCGCCACCCCCGGGGCTTCTTTTTAAATTTAAATAAGGTGTGTGGGGGCTCCAGCCCCCACACGCCCGGGGACCACCACCTCCCGGGGCACTTATAAAATAAATGTGGGGGTCCATTACGGACCCCCAGAGCCCCGGGGACCACCACCTCCCGGGGCTGTGCAATTTAAGGGAGGGGGCCGCGCGGCCCCCTCCTGGAGCCCTTGATGGCCCTGGGGACCGCCACCCCCCAGGGCCGGCTCCTGCAGTGTCCCGGGGTGCCTACCCCCGGGACACTGTAGTTTGCTATGGCAGGTGGGGGCCACGGGGGTCGGCCGGGGGTCGGCCGGGCCTTGGGCCCTCACCTGGGTGTGGTGTGGAGGTTGGTGGAGCCGCTGGGGAGGAAGATCTCCGGACTGTGGTGGTGATATTGGGCTTGCAGTGGGGGGCCACGGAGGTCAGTCGTGCCTAGGGGCACCCCCACCTGCCCTCAGCCTGAGAGTTGTGGCGCTTCGGACGCATTGGGCCCACGTTTAATGGATACCGCCTCTGCACTGTGGTGGGAGATCACGGGGGTCGGCCGGATCTAGGGTCTCCCGCCTAACCGCATAGTGGGGGCGTTACATGGTCCGGACGCTCTCGCAGCGGCCTTGGGGGATCAGCGGGGACTGCTCCACCACCCCTGCTGGCACACAAGCTGCTTCCTGTACCCCTCTTTGACGCCCCCATTCGAAGCCTGGTGTGTTCTTTGTACCCGGGTGGGTGCATCCTTGGCCACCGGTCCGGACTGTTGACGGAGCCCACGCCATACGTAGTGCTTTCGAGATGGGGAGAACCCAAAGGAAACGGGGGTTTGCTGTCCTTAGCGTGGAAGACCCTGGAACCCACTCTGAAGAGGAAGATGACTTACCTGAAACCAGTGGAGACCCGGCTTCCCGGAAACCTACCCTGGCGGACATCATGCAGGCCATAACGGCCTCTAGAGAGGCGCTGGAAGGGAAGATTGATGCTATCGGCACGGACCTCAGCCTGCTCAAGGATGACCATCGCAAGCTTAAGGACAGAGGGCCTGATTCACAGAACTAACTTACGTCAAAATCCTAAACTTACAACAATTTTGGTATTCACAGAATGAACTTACACATTTGGGTATTCACAGAATGAACTTACACATTTGGGTATTCACAGAATGAACTTACAACAATTTTGGTATTCACAGAATGAATTTACACATTTGGGTATTCACAGAATGAACTTACAACAATTTTGGTATTCACAGAATGAACTTACACATTTGGGTATTCACAGAATGAACTTACAACAATTTTGGTATTCACAGAATTAACTTACTCATTTTGGTATTCACAGAAGGCACTTACTCATCAATGAGTAAGTGCCTTCTGTGAATACCAAAATGTGTAAGTTACACAAAATGTGTAAGTTACACAAAATGTGTAAGTTACACAAAATTAGTAAGTTACACAAAATGTGTAAGTTACACAAAATGTGTAAGTTACACAAAATGTGTAAGTGTCTTCTGTGAATACCAAAATGAGTAAGTTTATTCTGTGAATACCAAAATGAGTAAGTTCATTCTGTGAATACCAAAATGGTAGTAAGTTTAGGATTTTGTTGTAAGTTAGTTCTGTGAATCGGACCCAGAGTGTCCAGCAATGAAAAAGAGTTGAATGGCTTGCCGGAAACTGTCCAAGTTCTGAGCCGCTCCCTCGCTGTCCTGGAAACTAAGGTGAAGTCTCTGGAAATGCGCGCCGAAGACAGCAAAGGGAGGTCGTGTCGAAACAACATCCGAGTCATTGGGATTCCAGAAAAAAAGGAAGGGACAAATATGGTTACTTAGAGGACTGGCTCCGATCTGTAGTGGCTCCAACGGGACTCTCCCCCTTCTACGCCCTGGAACGGGCTCATAGAGTCCCAGCTAAACCGCCAGGACCGGGTGCTCCCACACGTCCTGTCGTGGCCCGGCTTCTACACTTTCGGGACAGGGATCACATTTTGCAAAGTGCCCGCCAAAAGCAGGAACTGCGCATTGATAATAGCAACGTCATGATCTCTCCGGACTTTACAAGAGAGGTGCAACGCAGCAGGGCGTCCTTCACTGCTGTCAAGGTTAAATTGCGCACACTGAACTTGCCCTATGCCATGTTATTTCCTGCTCGGCTTCGGGTGACAGACCCGACGGTGAATCGTTTCTTCAACAAGCCGCAAGACGCATGGGACTGGCTTGACATGCGCGGCCCGTCGGGTCGGAGCGCCTCGGCTCCTGGGACCCCACAGCATAGCCCTCACAGTCGAAGGGCTGGATCCAAGACTCCTTCACCCAGAGAACTTAGTCTTGAACGTCGTAAGGCCCTCCAGGCGGTGATATCGCACAGCCACAAAAGTCCTGGCTCCCCTCTGAGTGGGAGTGGACACCACACTGGAAGTTCGGAGACCTCACCGGACCACAGCGACAGCGACAGCGACAGTCCAGGAACAGACATGCCATGGGTTACACCCCGAACGGCCGAGGATCTCATGTGAAGGACATGGGATCCCATCCACGGTGGAGATTTTCTCGGGGCCTTCCTGCATTGTGCCACTGGGGTAGTGACAGTCAACCAATACCTCCCCTACATTGCCTTAAGGGGAACCCCCAGTTGAAAAAAAAAAAAAATGGGGCTTGATGGTTAGTTCAATTACGGGGGCGGCACTGTGGGATACTTACCACGGTTCTTATCGGGTGACCACCCCTTCCACTGTCACTGGACGATGGTTTGTGTTACTCTGGTTTGGACGGGGATTCTTTTTTGGATACCTGTTCTGGGGAGGGGGAGTTGGGGTTGTTATTATAGTTGGGGTTTTTTAAAGGGGCCCAGGCGTGTCACGGGGGTTAAGTTTTTTAATGAATGTACGCATAGGCCACACCAATGGGATCCCCATTAGGCTTGGCTTGTCTCTCATGGAATGTGCGGGGCATGCATTCTATGGTTAGGCGCCATAAGATACACTCCTACTTGATCCGCAGAGGCATACAGATCGCATTCCTCCAAGAAACTCACCTGCTAGAAAAGGAAGGGAAGGCTTTGCAACACCGCTGGAGGGGTCAGGCTTATTACACCACGTTCTCTGCCTTTGCGAGAGGCGTGCTGATATGGATAAGAGCAGGTGTCCCATTCCAATGCACGTCACAACTGACTGACCCAGAGGGAAGATATGTGGTGGTCTCCGGGAGGCTTGACGGTAGGGACCTTACCCTGGGTAGTATTTATGCGCCCAACTCGGACCAACCGGCCTTCTTCTCTCTTCTGTCAGGGAAACTGACGACTATCCTCACGGGGTCGATACTACTAGGGGGTGACTTCAATTGTACATCTGACATTGCCCTTGATCGCTCCCACCCCCCACTCCCTAATGCACCTGCACACAAACTGGCGGAAGCACGCCGTAACTGGCAACAGAAATGGGACTTAATTGACACCTGGCGGGCGCACCACCCCTTGGCCTGAGATTACTCCTTCTTCTCGTCACTCCATGAATTACATGTCAGACTAGATGCCATACTGTGTTCACCTGATGTCCATGAGGGGATAGGCTGTAGCGAATATCTCACCAGGACACTGTCCGATCACAACCCTGTCCTGGTACAATTACAATGGTCACGCGCGCGCCCGAAAATTCCCACCTGGTGTCTACGCCCGGAGACTTTAGACGATTCAGCTTTTCGTGCTACAATTGGCACAGCAATCACTAACTACTTCAAGGACAATAGGGGTACAGCCACGTCCTCCCTAGTGGAATGGGACGCCTGTAAAACAGTCCTTAGGGGGAGGTGCATATCTGAGATGGTTGGAGTTAGGAAGGTTCTCCTTCAAGATATAAAGAGGGATGACGAGCACCTGCGTGCCCTGGAAAAGGACAGACCCGAAAAACCAGATAAACAGCAAGAGCTACTTGAGGCTAGGGAGGCAGTAGCCGCACAGGTAGAGCGCCTGCGATGCTTTGATTACAAACACTACATAACTCGAGCACACTCAGAGAGGGATAAATCGGGGGCCCTGCTGGCCTGGTTGGCCAACCCGGCTAGACGGGGGTCAGTCATACTGGAGATTAGGGATCAGAATGGGATAGCCAGGTATAACCAACAAGGGATCAATTACATATTTTTGGAATATTATACGGAGCTTTACCGCAGTCAGATGTCCCCAACAGAGGAGGAGCTGCAGGAGTTCACGCACGGGATTGAGCTGCCTGCACTGAACGACGATTCAGCACTCTCCCTAGGGCGCGAGATCGAAGTAAGGGAAGTGCGTAGTGCTATTAAGAGTATGGCCCATAATAAAACTCCTGGCTCTGATGGTCTCCGGATGGAATTCTACCTCGAATATATTGACCTCTTGGCTCCCATACTAGTACGATTATATAATGATGCCAAAAGACTTGGCAAACTCCCTGTCTCCGCTAGGAAAGTGATCATCATCCCTCTGCTGAAACCGGGCAAGCAGGCGTGGGATAAAACAGCGTACCGCCCCTTATCCATGCTTAATCTCGACTATAAAATACTAAGCAAAATCTTAGCCGTCCGTCTGCTCCCTCACATGACCACCCTTATACATAAAGACCAATCCGGGTTTATCCCCACTAGAAACACAGCGCTCAATATCAGAAGGCTCATGCACATCCTGGAAGCGAACACCTACTGTGGCGAGGCTGCCGCGATATTTGCAGTGGACATAGAAAAAGCCTTCAACAGTCTGGAGTGGGCTTTTCTATTTCATGTGATGCGGAAAATGGGGCTAGGGCCTGGCTTTGTGAGTTGGACGGCTCATTTATACACTGACTCCACCGCCAGAATTAAAACTGGGGGGCTCATCTCCGACGCTTGCAGGGTGGGACGGGGCACGCGGCAGGGCTGCCCCCTCTCCCCATTATTATTTGCGCTGGCGATGGAGCCCTTAGCCGCACATGCTAGATCAGGGCGGGCTTACCGGGGCCTTGACGTAAATGGACAGGTTCAACATATTGCATTATATGCTGACGACCTTTTGCTTTTCCTCGCTGACTCGGGACCTGCACTTTTGGGGGCGAAAAATCTGCTCCACGCTCTTAGCAGAGTAGCAGGATTAAAGGTGAACTGGTCGAAATCTTGCTTGTTACCGGCGCGTGGAAATAGAGTAGGCCCGCAGCGTACAGAAGGGGTGAACTGAGAGGACAGATGCCTTCCCTACCTGGGCACGCTTATTTACCACAAACAAGAGGACATTCTTGAGGGTAATATTGGGAAGGCCATCAGAGGGACAAAAGCCAACTTTGAATTCTGGGGATCCCTGCCACTGTCAGTAGCGGGTCGTGTGGCCCTTCTAAAAATGGTAACCCTCCCGAGACTCTTATATTACTTTGGGACCCTTCCGATCTGGATCCCGGCAGCATATTTCAAGCAGCTTCGCTCAATGATCACAGCCTTCCTTTGGGGCAAGGGCAGATGGAGAGTGGCGCTCGGTACACTCATGAGACCTCGAGCAGAGGGTGGCCTGGCGGTTCCAGACTACAAGACCTATTATTTGGCAGCACAATTCCAATGGCTTACGCAGTGGGTAGCGAGGGTCGTTCGGGGAGTTGAGGGGTGCAGGGAAGATCTCGGGCCCCTGGTATTGCTGTCCCGTATTGTACTGCGGCTCCCGGTTAACGCTGCGACCCTCACCCTGGAACTCGCCACGGCACGAAAATGCTGGCACAGATACTTGCGCAGAGCCTCTATTAAACGCCCTTATGCGCCGGAAATACCACTGGTCATGTGCAGGGCCTTACCACACGGTGGCAACTGGCAGAGACTGGACACTTGGGTGGAGCAAGGGCTGACTACTATAGGGGACCTATATGAAGAGGGTGCCATGATCCTGTTTAATGACCTGCAAACCCGTTTTGACCTGCCTGGGGGTGATTTCCTGCAGTACACGGCCCTCACTGCGGCTATCAGGAAGCACTGGGGTAGAGGACTTACAGAACCACCAACTTCTATGGACTTCCAATATGTAGTGATGGCAGCAGGCACTTTTAAAGCAGTGACGTGCCTTTGTAGGCACATGACGCTGGAATCCTTACTCCCATTGTCTGTCCTGAAGCTTAAATGGGAAGCTGATATGGGGGGAACATCCCAGATAAGGCGTGGGGAGAATTAGTGGAGAGAGCCTGGAAGAGCACGAGGAATGCAAGATTTCAATTGGTGCATTTCCATATTTTACATAGAGCATACCTTACCCCAGCCAAACTACACGCATATTTCCCGGACCACTCAGCGGCATGCCCGAGATGTAACGCAGACAGCGCAGACTTTAAACACATGGTATGGGGGTGCCCGTTTTTAGACAGTTACTGGGAGGAGTTAACGACAACGTTATCAGACCTCACTGACAGAGAGCTGGAGCCAACCATGGCTCATTGTATTTTGCACTGGTTCCCCCACACGTCCAAGAACAAAATTACTAGCAAATTCTTAGACCTGGGTCTGCTCCTGGCCAAGCGGACCATCACCGCCCAGTGGAAGGCGAAACAGGGCCCTAGTATAGCTAAATGGAAAGCAGAATTCCTAAAGTGGGCTGAATGTGAGGGAGTAATTAGGTTACAAATAGCGAAGCGAACAGAGAGTGAAAAGGCCCTAGAATGGGCGAGAGCCTGGGAAGCGCTTGCTGTGGCACTTAAATCCCCCGAAGCGGAGGAAGATGACGCATCTGTAGGAGGCCCTGGAGCAGCTATGGACTAATGCCTACGCAGCTCTAAGACCACTTTGATCTGTAGCCTCATGTTTAGTAATGGTGCTTCCCATGCGCGCCAGGTGACATTCAGGGGCAGCAGCCCCCTCTACGACTTAGTCACCCCATAGAGATAGTAGTCCCATTGGTTTATTACAGATTGCACGTAACTGACACGCCGGGGGGGGAGGTGGGACAAGGGCGGGGGGTTGGTAGGGGATGGGAAGTTTCACTGGGTGCAAATATTTGTTGTGATGACCATATGCAATGCCCGAACAGTTGACATGGACATCGCATGGTGCTCCAGTTATGCCGTAGATAACCTGCATTGCACTGTGACCTTGATCTCTATTTGGGGTATGTAACCGAAACCCCCCTTGTTATTTCGGATGTACAAAAATCAATAAAAATTGTTTAAAAAAAAAAAAAAAATGACTCTATTTCTCTCGCTTGTCTCACTTTCCTTTGACCCAGTCAGCTGCTGCCTGGCATAATATCTACTGCTTGGTTGCCAGTGGGTTCAGGGAAGTGGAATTAGCACTGCTCCTGTCAGATCCATGATTGCCAGTTTATATATGAAGTACTATTAGGATATGTTGTGGTTGTGTAGAACAAGAAACTGTAGTGAAAGAAGAGAATTAAATTGCCCGAAGCCTGTGAATATTCCCAGCAGATCATGAGATATCAGCAGTGTTTTATCTTCTCACCCAGGAACCCTTTATGTCATGATTGCGGTACTTACTGCTTACAAACAGAACAGTTCCACGGTATTGTTCATTGGATAGCAAGCAGATGATATTAGTTCCATAAGCTGTTGTCAGTGACACATTCTTCACAGTGATCACAGTCGTCCTGTTGTTCAAGTTCACGAGTGGGTAAGGAATATCATTGTAAGTAATGTTAATGACGTGCAGACCGTTACCAGCTATGCAGCAGAAACTAATATTGGAACCTTTCTCCACAGTTTTGTCATTGGGAAAGACGGGTTGCCTCCTGTTGGAAGTGTCCAGTCCTGTAAAACACAAATAAGAAAAACACAAACAAGTGGGTATTTAGTTCTATTCCAAATGAAAACCTCATATCAAGCTCCAAAATTAGGACTTTAACCTCATCAGAAACATAGACCAGTTTGAGTCATGTGATGCAGTTGAAGAAAATGTGAATAAGAACCTAAGTGGTCGTTATTTTTGACAGACATACTCCCTCTGATTAACAAGGTCTTAAAACAAGAGGATCTAAGCAAACTGGTGCTTTTTTTAAAAGAAAAAAAGACAAATATTAATGCAAAACTAACTGAAATATTGGATAATTCTCATTAAATGTTTGTAGCAAAAAGAAGAAAAATATATTTTTGCATCAAATTAAAGATAGTTAGGTAGGACTGTTATGGCCAGCCTTTACTTTCTGGTTTAGATCTGTTAAGTTCAAATCCGACTGTTCTTTACTCCAAAACATAACACTATACAATACAAAGGCATTTGTAGATCGTGCGGCTACTCCCCAGGGAGCGTCCCAGCACAAATAGCAGGACTGCACTAAAGAATGGGATGAAGCTAAGCCTTAAACAGGTTCGCCTTTAGGCCTTTTCTGAAGAGCTTTTCTGAAGGCACAAGGCAAGGGCTAAATGGAAGTGTATTCCAAAGCTTAGCCGTCAAGAAGGTGAAGCAAAGCGTCTGGCCCTATGGATCCTCGGGATATGCAGGAGCCTCTGGGTGTTAGACCTGAGGGATCTACTCTTGTGGTAGGGCTTCAGTCTACATCTCAGGTAAAGTGTTCCCTTGTTCTCCAAGGCTCGAAAATTAGCACCTTAAATTTGATCTCACTCAGGGAGCCAGTGGAGCTGGCGAAGATGCATGGACACAGATTGCCGAATCAGAATCTTGAGGATAAGGGGGGCGGCGGCATTCTGTATAATTTGCAGCCGTTGCAGAAGGTAAGCCGACAAGCCCAGGAAAAGACTGTTGGTGTAGTTCAATTTAGTGGTGACAAAAGCATGGACCACAGTCCTACAGATGGGAAGTGACAGGAAAAAAGTGGAGCATCCTCCTCAGAGATTTCAGAGTAACAAAACAGCTAGCCGAGACCGCTTTAACCTGCAGTTCAAATGATAGGGCTGAGTCAAATTTGACGCCCAGATTCCTAACGCAAGGTGATGAGGCGGCGGAAGCCACCAACTCGGATGGGCACCAGCTCAGAGGGTCAGGGAAAGTACCTGTGCAAAACAAAAAGGAGAATTTCCATTTTATCTGAATTTAGTTTGAGACAGCTTTTGCCCATCCAGTTGCATAATGCTTTGAGGCAGTTCTTGAATGACTTAAGGGCATCAGAGGCTCCATTCTGGAAAGCAAGCATCAGCTGCGTATAGTTGCCATATGAAATTATCTTCAGACCCCCCTCTTCAACCAGCTTGGCCAGGGGCTCAATGTAAATATTGAAAAGCATTGGGCTCAAGGCAGAGCCCTGAAGCATCCCGTACTGGAGCGTTCTAGGGCCTGAGCAAAAGGGAAAGAGATATAGCGCCTGAGACCTCTCCTCCAGATACAATTTAATCCATGCCAACGCATTCTCTTGAATTCCAGTCCTGCCTAGTCAGTTCAGCAGGATGAGATGCAAGACCGTGTCAAATGCTGATGACAAGTCTAAAAGAACGACCATTGCAGAAGCACTCGGATCAAGGTTGAGTTTGATGAATTCTGCAACCTCCATTAAGGCAGATTCAGTACTGTAACCAGTCCGAAAGCCAGACTGTGTATCGTGAAGGAGGGCGTTTGATTCAAGGAACAAGCTAATCTGCGTATTGACCGCCTTCTCCAGCATCTTGACTGGTGCTGGAAGGAGGAAAATTGGTCTAAAGTTACTGAGTAACTTAGGGTCTGCATTAGGCTTTTTTAGCAGTGAAGTAGGAGGGCATGTTTCCACCTCTTCTGCACCATAACAGACTCCAAGAAGGTGTTCAAGATTTTGTTGAGTATTGGATTGATGATAGGCAAGACTGATTCCTCAGTATGTCAGGCGGGCAGCAGTCCTGGGGCAATCCAGACTTACAGTTAGCCAGGAGCATAGCTGAATCCTTAAAGGAAATAGGCTTAAAGTCCCTCAGTGCGAGTCCAGTAGACAGCGCCTTCACTGAAGGGTTTGCTGCTAAGCCATGGTTCAGAAACTGGTCATAGGTTACCTTGATTTTGTTTGCAGAGAAATCTGCAATCTCCTCACACAGAAGTTTTGAGGGTGTAAAAGAGTTTAGCATCACCCTATGGGAGAGTAAGGAGTTAACAATGCTGAAAAGGGGTCTAGGTTTGTTAGCGGCCGCCTTTATGGAAGAAGCAATGAACTCCTGCGCACCCCGGGCGGATTTGCGAAAGCTGGCCAGCGCCTTTTTTATGCTGATTTAGCGTCCTTTTCATACCTGGAATGCCACATGAGCTCCAGCCGCTTGCAGCAGGCCTTCTCCTCCCGTAAGGCTTCTGTAAGCCACCGGGCAGGTGACCTTGAAAGGCTCATGGACATAGGATTCCGAGAGGCAACAAGATCAAGGGCACCCAGGAGCCAACTGTCCATTAGCTCAAGGTCATTGTCGACAGGACCTGTTAACCTAATCGGAGTCGCCCGTAAAGCTCCTCCTAACCCGTCAAGATCTGCCGCTCCTCTGACGACTGGTCACCAGCTCTAGGGCCTGATTCACGACATCGTAAAGGGGAGAAGGAAGTGATCAGACTACGGTACTTCCCTGACCGGATAGCCAGAGAGTGAGAAAAATCAAGTCCAGAGTATGACCCGCCGTTTTTGTGGGGCTTTGTATGTGTTGTTCTAGGTTGAATCCCTCAAGTGAATGAACCAAATGCAATGCACTAGGACAATTAGGGTTGTCAACGTGGAAGTTGAAGTCTCCCAAGACCAGGAAGTTGGAGTGTAATATATAGAACTTACCCAAAAGATCTGAAAGATGAACCTAGGATTTGCTAGGGCTGCTCGGAGGTCTGTAAATTAAAACTCTGGTCAAGGTAAAAACCGGGTTAAGTGAAATAGAGACGGTAAGTCCTTCTATAGGATCACAGTCAGACAGCTGAGAGGAAGTGCAATTACCCTGCCCTATCACTCCATTATGTTGTAAAATTAAATGGAGAAACCCTGCAGGATAGCTAAAGTGATGTTAGGCAGAGAGGCTTACAAAAGCCAAGTCTCTGTTAAAAATAAAAGATCAAGCTTATTCTCTGCCAGTAGACAGAATATGTTGAATGCATGTTTCGGGAGCAACCTGCAATTCAGCAGGCCTGCTAAGACAGAGCCAGGCTGCCCCAAAAGTGATACAGCTTCCCTGACCAGTGGAGGAGGGGACTCCGTCAGCTTGAGTGAACACCCTAGATTGGGATGGACAAATCCATAGGTGGTGCATTTAAACAGGAGAAGGCAGTGTGCTTCAATCATGCCAGAAGCTCACACGGAGAAGGAAGGGTTAAAAGTTTACCATCTTCTCTCTGGAGTCAACGAGAGGAGTTTTCTAGCAAACCGACAGCATGGTTGGCGCTGGCTGCGATCCAGACACGGAAGGGCAAGGATGGGCTTGCCTTAGGCAAGCCAGTGGCACACCCTTGAGCGCGTCCATGGCATCCGCTGCTTATAAAGGGACTAAAGCATTGGAAAGCCAACCACTAGAGTGTGACCTGCCCCAAGATGGCATCTCTGAGGTGGCAACTAGAAAATGTTTAGGTGGCCGGGAAACCAACGTTGTGTAATTCACATTGGAATTTAATCAGGACTTCATTTTATTAAAAGTATTAAAAAGGTACTTAAGACAGATTTAGTTAAAACCTATAAATTCCCCTTAAGTAAATAGCTGCTCATGCCCACCTCTAAAGTGCAAGTGCAAAATCTTAGCCGCTGCGCGTCCGTAGGGAATATATGGAATATATGGTTTACTTTTACACTCACTCATTTTTTACAAGAAAATTATTAGGTATTTTCTCCTCTTCTGGAAGTTACAATGGTTGCTTTGATCAATAAAACTTTTTCTAGCATTTGCAACAAGAATGTTCAATTTTATTAAGGACACAAAGGCGAGGATTATGCTTCTCTTTCTTTACTCTTTCAGCAGCCGATCAAATGTAAGATTTTAAAACACTACATTTCCCATGACCACCTTTAGTCACATGTATCAACCGTAGAGCCCACAGCCCTATATAACCTCCAAACTGACATCCAGCTTCTTCTTTCTTTGCCCCTAAAACCAGAAAAACAGTTAATCAGTATGAGACCCTACAACGATAGGATCACCATCGACTGGAAAAAAATAACTGGCTCAACAGGAGCCTGACTCGAAGGTCTTGGATCCAAGGAGTCCGAAGTCCTCTGTGTAAGAAAGCAGGGAAGAAGATCATCCAACGAAGAGCCGAGTTACAAATGAAGAAACTCCAAGATAATGTGAACTGCATTACAGTAGTAATCACTTGTACTCATTTCCTAAGAATGAAGTAAAAACACTGAAGCCGCAAACACTGGCCATATATCATACAATATTATGAAATAATCAAAAATATCTGGGTGGGAAAAATACTTCAGACAAATTATTCAAATTATTCAAATACATCTGTATGTAAAGAACAACAGGGTGAGATAATTCTCGCTCTTTGTTCTTATTAGAATTGAATATTCTTGTTGCGAATGCTAGAAACTTTAATCTTCTAAATCAGGACCGGAGGCTCCGATTCTGCTTGTTTAAAGCTGAGCCACCACCACAGAAGCAATATCAACAATAGACTTATGATAAATGACTTAAACGTGGACTCTGACAACCAATCTGCCTCCCTTAGGATATCATTCAATTGAGAACCTAAAGCAAAAGACATGGGGGAGATTTAAGAAAAATTTACGCAGCACAGCCTCCGCGAGGCTGCGCTGCATTGCGTGACATGGAGGGAGCAGGAGAGCACCATATTTTCAAAGAAATGGCTCTCTCCACCCCTTTACCTTGCGCCGGCGCTGATTACAGCTGCCGTGCGCCACCCACACACCTTAGCGCCATAGTGCTAGGGTGTCTGTGTGGGTCCAGCAGAAGGATACCATTCCTGTACAAAATCCTATACCTAGACACGAGGCAAAGCTTTTCCCACTTTGTATGCGTGCTGGGAAGAGGTGTGGCGCCGCGGCCAGGGCGACTGACGCTGGAATCTGGGGCTCACGGTTCGATCCCCGGCACCGGGGGCAGGTCAGCCCAGCACCATGTGACTCTGGGCAATAGCTTGCTTAATCTTCCCGACGGCCCCCAGCGCCGGGATGCCTTCGGTAGCTGTTCGCGCTTTACAAATACTGGATTTACATTTACATTACATTTACAGTGCAGCACGCATGCAAAGTCAGAAAAGGAAGGAGAAATGAAAGCATTTCTCCTTCCTTGCGCCTAGTTTAAAATGGTGCAGTTTTTCACGCTAAACCCAATCTACTGTGTTTAGTAAATTGGGTCTACCGTGAGAAATCTTGGGTGGTTGCATGGGAATGCCCATGCAACACCCTTGGCACGCCCCCATGGCGCAAAGTAATGCAAAGCAACGCTGTGCACACCTTCGTATTACTCTTACGTTATTTCCAGTGCTAAACAAGTTTAGCGCTGGAAAGTAAACAAGATCAAAATGATTTTGCACCGTTTTGCATCAATTTGTGATGCAAACACAGCGCAAAAGCTTAGTAAATCTCCCCCTTTGAAGCCATCGCACCTTCTAGTGGAGTGGGCACCAAAAACAGATGTTTCAGTACCGGCCTCGGTCAGAGGCCAACTTATCCACCTAGTAAACGTGGCAGTCGCCTGTGATCTAAAAGGTTTCTGTTGAGCAATCAACAATTGACCCCTCATATCTCCCTCATACCAAGCTTGCAAATGGGGGAGAGCCTACCGGAGGTAGCAAGTTACAGTAAGACTACCTCCGGGGTGACCACTCTTTCACATTTCCAACCTATCCCTTTGGCGGGATCGCTCGGTGCTATTAGAAGACTCAAATCTGGATTTCCATCTGACCCTTGTCCCCTAAGCTTGCATCGACTATCAACCCTATGGTAAACAAAGTACTTAATGCCTCGTTGTCTGCAGGAATTGTCCCTGTGAAATAGAAGCAAGCATAAATTCTGCCTCTGCTAAATAAAACCTCCGCTGACCCCAAAGAGCAATTAAATTGCTCTTTGGGGTCAGCCGATATCCTTACTGCCGGCTCTGTCCAAGGTACTGAAAAAATATGTAAATCAGCAACTCTCTGAGTATCTTGAAACTAACGAATTGGTGCATCCATTTATAGGGATTGCTGCAATTGGTAATAATATATATTATGCACACCTAATTTCTTTGGGAAATGATATCAAAAGGCTGCTCAAAATTGAATTATCATTATAAATAAAATCTCGTCAAAACTTGCTGAATATTTTGTAAGTGGTGGCTGGTGACATTTTAAAGTGGTGGGGCATATAAGTTCAGGATGAGGGACCTGTGGCGAGCGAACGTAATTAGCAAGCCCGACCGTCATTAGGGGGGTTTTGAGGGGTTCTCCACCTGAGAAAAGTTTATAAAAAGTGTAGGCAAATGGTGCATTTTCAAGAAAAGTTGAGAAATCATGAACATTAATAAGGCAGTTGTGAAAGTGTAGTATGACATCATTAAAGAGTTTTCATATGATAATGATGTAGGTAGCTGCTTATTCAGTATAACCACAGAACTTCATAACAGACTTCGAGATAACAATGTTGAGTACCTCACAGATTTCCTTATTTATTGATGTACCTTTACAAATACAATCTATTGAAGAAATACAAGTTATTGTGATTTGTCTGACTGGACACAATGAGACAGCAAGGAATAAACATTAAAAGACAGTTGGGCGGAGGAGGCGCGCGTGACACGACCCAAGATGGCCGCCTGAACACAGAGCTCCGTGCCGATTCGGGAATCTCTGATGTAATTACGGCGGTTCCAGCGTCGTTTTCTTCTGGCAACGGATGTTTCCCAGGACATGAACACCTACTCCAGACGAGGCTGCTTTCAACATTCAAAATGCTCCTTGCTGGACCCTAATTTCTTCAGGTGACTTTACGGGCTCCCTAGCGGCCGCCATTTTGGATTTATAGTCCCCACGAATTTCTCCTCGAAATTTAGCTTGCCTGGTTTAGGAACACTATGTTTTATATTTTTATGAGTCTCCTTCTCAGTTTTTATATCTGAGCTGTACTTTTCTATGGGGAGGAACATTCCTCTTGGGGGATTCTGCTGCCTGCTAAGTGCTTTACGCTCATTATTGTTTTTTGCCTCAAAACCCATTCTTGGTTTTTACTGTGTTGGTTCATGGGCAGGATCAAGAAATTACTGCACTCTATCAAGAGACACTCTTTTAGTAAACCCTTCTCTAGCTCTACCCACAGATTCCCTCCATCAATTTGTCGCCTCCTTCTGGGGAAATAGCTCAATCTGTGTCTTGTTGATCTGCGGCTTCACCTATCCCCGCTTCTAAAGCACAGCTACCTTCTTCTTCTACCAACAAAAGGATTAAACAGGACCCACCCTCTCCACCCAAGTCTATGTCTCCTGTATCGTTGGATATTGTTTTGGAGGAGATACGAGCTGTAAGACCTTTTATTGAGGAAACAAACACTCGTCTACAGACTCTGGGCAATAAATGGTCGTCCTTGTACTCTCGTTTATCCTTGGTGGAACAACAGGTCAGTGATGTACAGGATTCATCTACCAGAATTACATACTTGGAGAGAGAGGTTTTGCTTCTCAAAAAGTCAACTGAGGACCTTGAGAATAGAAATCAGCGCAATAACCTTCGCATATATGGCCTTCCTGAAGGCCTTGAAGGAGACAATCCTGTTTCTTTTTTCACAACCTTTCTCCCACAGCTTCTGGACCTTCCTATGACGACCAAATTAAATATTCAACGTGCGCACAGACTGGGTCCGCGCCTATCTTCCTCATCTGCTCCCTCAAAACCTTACGGAGTTATTCTCTTATTTTTGAAATACACTGACCTTTTACAAGTCATACAGGCAGCTAAACTCAAGAAACAACTAGTCTGGTATGGCGCAAAACTGTTTATTTCTCAAGATGTCTCTAATGCCATGGCTAAACGAAGGTTCCTGGACCTTTGCTCACCTCTTCGTACTCTTGGTGCTTGTTATGGCTTATTCCATCCTTGCCTGTTTAAGGTCACCTTTCAGAACAAGACTTCCTCATTTGAAGATCCTGCAGATCTCAGGAAATTCATTCACTCTCATTCCACATCCTCGATGGAGATTACTGGTCCTTCTACCAATACCTGACTTTAATAGTTCTGTTGTAACGCTCTATCGTTTTTGCTTATACTGAAGGTTGTTGACCTGGTTATCTGCTTCTTTGATCATATTGAATCCCTATTGCTATTGCAGGTTCCTTGGAATTCACTGTGCACCTGTTTCCTGCTCCTGTTCCTATTTGTGCTGAACGGCGTCCCGGTGTGGTGCTTTGCCCCCTGTCGGGTGTGCTGTCTTCGTATGTCCGTCGCCACCCCCTATTTTCTTTCTGTTCCCTTGTAAAGGTACGTATTACAGTCGTCAGGTTCTGACATGTACTGTCTTTTCTCATTGACTCTTTTCTTCCACTCTTCCCTCTCCCTTTCTAGTGTTCTTTTCCTTCTCCACTTGCTGTCACTACTGCAGTATTTCCTTGTTTTGCCTTTTTCTTCCCCTATGTTTATTTTTTGTTACTTCACTGTGGATCTTATCGTTCTACATGTAGTCTTGGTATATTTCATTCCTTTATTCCTTTCCCTCTTAGTGATACTTTTGCAGTATTTCTTTTTCGCATTTACTTCTTTTCCTATTCACTCTCTTCACTTCTTCGTTGTTGAACGTGTTGTTCTCTATATATTTTTTGTATTTTACATTCAGAGTTATTTCTTGGAATGTGAAAGGTTTTATTAATCCTATCAAAAGACAGAGAATTTTATCTCATCTTGCCTCCTATAACCCAGATTTGGTTTTCTTGCAAGAAACACATCTCAAGAAGGCAGAAGCATTAAAATTGAAAAGGGGCTGGGTTTGTTCCATTTTAGTTTCCCCCACTTCTACCAAGAGAAATGGAGTAATTATTTTATGTCATAAAAATTGAAATGTAAAGTTTTATCCCAAGAAACTGACTCGGAGGGGAGATGGTTGTTAGCTAAATTGCTTATTAATAATATCTCTCTGACAGCACTTAATGTTTATGGCCCAACTCAACCGGACTGTTCACTTTGGCCTACTGTTGCAACAAAATGTATTCAATTTACGGATGATTTTTTTTGTAATTTTAGGAGGTGATTGCAATCAGATTGTTGACCCTTTCATTGACCGCCAATCCCAGGCTCGCTTCATTCCACACAAATTCCATAAACAATTACTTAATTCCATTTCTCAGTCACACCTTGTGGATGCATGGAGACTATGTCACCCAGATGCTATTGACTTTTCTTTTTTCTCTCCTCCTCATGGCTCCCTTTCTCGATTAGACTATATCTTTCTTTCTCAACCCTTAACTCAAAATCTTATCTCTGCCTCTATTAAACATATTGTCATTTCTGATCATGCTCCAGTTGTTGCGGATTTTGACTTGCTCCCTCCACAGCCCAGGTCTTCTCGATGGCACTTTAATAATTCTCTTTTACAGGACCCACTTTTCTCCTCTTCATTTATATCTTTTGCTGAGGAATTTTTTATATTAAACAATGATCCCAATCTCTCCCCTCATGTATTGTGGGACTCTTTTAAAGCCACGGTTCATGGTTACATTATAGATTATCTCTCTAAAAAAAAGAAGCAATCTCTTCAACAGCATAGATCTATATTAGCTCATATCAAGGCCCTGGAACACAAATTTTACACTTCGCCGTCTGACTCGATTATGCAAGAGCTTGTACGTGCGAAGCTGAATTTTAATAAAGTAGCTACTGATAATGCAGCATCTATACTTCTCCGTAGTAGTGCTCGCTACTATGGTGGATGTAACAAGGTCGGTAAGCTTCTAGCTAATTACCTCAAACTTCGGAACGATTGAATATTAATTGACTCCATACACTCTGCAAATGGGAAGCTTATATATAAAGATCAAGGTATTCTGGATGAATTCATGAAATTCTGCAAAGATTTATATACTCCAAAATCTCCTCCGAATATCTCCCTTATTCAATCCTATCTTAATAACATTCCTTCCCCTTCTAATGGTCACCTCAATTTCTCTGCGCTTGAGTCTGATTTATCACTTGAGGAAATTTCCAATGCCTTAAAAGTGCTCAAAAAAGGTAAAACTCCAAGCCCAGATGGTTTTACGGTTGAATTTTATCTACATTTTTCCAATTTATAACTCCCTAAACTTCTACAACTTTTTCAATCCTTCTTTCTCTCTGGTAAAACGGAAGGTACTTTTCAAGAAGGCACGATCTGTTTGTTTCATAAAGAGGGTCGTGACCCTTTGTTTTGTAAAAATTATCGCCCTATCTCCTTGGTTAATGTGGACTATAAAGTGTTTGCTAAATTACTTGCTCTAAGGTTGGAACCCCTTATGCCGCACTTGATTGGTAAAGAACAATGTGGCTTTGTTAAAGGCAGACTAACCTCAGATAACTCTTGATTATTCCTCAATGTTCTAAATAAGGTGCCTTCTCTTTCTTACTCCCTAGCGGCAATTTCCATTGATGCAGAAAAAGCATTTGATAGGGTGGACTGGTCCTTTTTATTTAAGACCCTTAATTGGCATGGTTTCGACCCTAAAATAATCTCTCTTATTTCTTTACTATATTCTGCCCCTAGAGAGTCGGTATTAGTCAATGGTCATACGTCTAACTACTTTCCTCTACAGCGTGGTGGTTCGCCAAGGATGTCCTATCTCCCCTCTTCTCTTTATCCTAGCTCTTGAACCATTTTTATCTTCTCTCCGTAATAATGATTCTATTTCTGGATTTGCCTATGGTGATCATCATTTGAAACTTTCTGACTATGCGGATGACATTTTATTTTTTATTTCCAATCCCGAAGTATCTATTCCCCCCTATTACAAGAAATCTCTTCATTTTCTCTTGTTTCAGGCTCTAAGATTAATTCAGATAAAACAGAAATTCTCCCTCTCATCGAATTTTGCACCCAACATTCCTTTTCTTCTACTGGGTTTTTGTGGAGCAGATCTAAAATTAAGTATTTGGGAATATGGTTCACTAACTCCATTTCAGCCTCAGTCAAACTTAATATGGTAGAAGTTCTATCTTGTATTAACAAACTCCTTTCTTCTTGAAATCCTCTATTTCTCTCTTGGTGGGGACGTCTATATTCCATTAAAATGATGATCTCTCCTATTCTATTATACATTTTCTCTATTATTCCCATTTTTATTCCGTCTATTTATTTTAAGAAAATAGATTCTCTCCTTTCAAAATTTCTTTGAAAAATTAAAAATCTAGAACATCCTTATCACAGCTACGGAAGCCAAAATCTAATGGGGGTGTTTTCCTGACTTTCGAATTTATCATAAGTCTTTTTGCCTCCGTCAAGCTTCTAATTGGCTTCTTTCCGAATCCTCCCCTTTCACGCCTTCATGGCTTACTATTGAGCCCTCCCTTCTTGCGCCCATCTCTACAAATGAGGTACTGGCCTTCTCATCCAAGACTGTTCAAAATACTCTCCCCTTATTCAAGCATACTTGCTCCTTGTTGAGACCGCTAACCCAACCGAAGATTACTTATATACTTATATAAAATAATAGCAAATGTGTTGTTGGAAAACTGGCCACATGATATGACGGCAATGAAACAAAGCAAAAAAATGAAAACAAAAGCCCAAAGCAAGGTCTCCCGTGAGCAAGTTTTTAAACGTGTTCACGTCACGCCATGCATCCTTGTTCTTCTTGGCCAAACGAAGTGACACTAGCACGTTTGGTCTCATGCCCCAAGTAAATAAATGAAAATGCAACCAACCAACCAGCCTCCTGACATTGATGTGTGCATTGTGCATATGTACTACGTGCCTCGGCTCTAAGACATCTACCAAACAACATCTACTCAGCAGAGCAGTGCGCACTGCGCAGTCTGGTTTATTTAACCCTCCATTTCCAGAGATAGGCCAAATGGGGACCAGGGTTACTATGCTCGTGACGTGACGTGCAATCAATGATCATACAATCTCGGGTCACCGTCACCTAAGTCAGAACTGAAGAAATACATATAAAACATACCCGACTCGGGTGTGATTCTTCAAGGGAATGGTAGAATCACAGAAACCTCAAAAGCATTCAAGGCCCTTGTATCGCCTTGCTCTATGTTTGAGGTCACCAGGCCGGATTTAATTCGTCTTTGCTCTGGTGCTAGTGAAATGCAAACTGGCGCACAGCGGTGCATGCTATTTAAGATCCAGCAAAGCGCAAGGCAGCTTTGTTGGAGCACCAGCGTAGGGTATGATGCCAGCAGCAGGTCAATCTTAGGAGATATTGCTCTGCGCTAGGTTTTCCCCTTGCGTAATCATCTGTAATGGTAAAACTGTGCAGTGTATATTATTAGTTACCCAAATTACGCTTTGATCTATACTAAATCCAGTAGAGCTGGAATTTCCATACTACAAAGCTTACTCAAAATTTTCAGTAAGCATTGTTGTCAACTCAGGGCACAAATAACATTTGTGCCACCAACAGCTGGCTTTTTGTGGTTTGTTCACAATTTGCTGAAATATGGGGCACAGTGGGCACAGACGATTTTGACAACCATTTTGGACATGTTAATTCCGTTTTGTCACATGATAAGCACTCTATAACGTTTTAAAAATGACAAATATAGTAAATATGGTTGGCCTAGAAGTCCTGGTATGTCATCAATGCTTTAGCTTGTCACACAGAGGAAGTTAGAGGCTGTTTAAGGCGACTGAAGTTGAATTAGAATTTATATGATGGCAAAAGCCACAGGTATACATGATCCAGACAGGAGACAGACACAAAGGCACATCGATTGTATAGGTGGAGAGACACAGGAAAGGAGGGTTCAAACGAACTCTTCAACTGTTCCATACACACAATTTTTAGCAGTGATGACCTGACAAAACCACCAACCACACCGAATGTTACCAAACCCAACCTCACCTCGCTTCTTCTCCCCATCACCACTAAACGCTTACAGAGACACCATTGCTGCCTTCCTTTATCCAGTTTCACTTCCACATAATATACACAATAATGACAATATTACAATTTTGCACAATAATTTGTACTACCAACTTTTGCTCAGGGTTAAGTGACACTGGCTGGCTGTTAGTGACTCAGGTCCACTGACTGTCCACTCGACTCCGGAGTTGGATCTTCGTGGTGGTGATCACAGTCACACACAAGGCTCGCACAAGCCTGCCTGGCCACAGCAGCTGTAAGGTCACATGTGTGGTCTGACTCCGTCCTGCTCGCTCACCGGGAGGGGTGAGAGTGGCTGAGCAGCAGCCCAGCAACGGCCGAAATGGCAAATCTCTGTGTGGCTTCACAATAAGCCATTAAAGTGATTGGTCATTGCTACGTGGGCAGAATCTCCCACCCCTGCAGCACCATGTGCACACACTGTGCACCAGAAGCCTAGACTAGGCCCCAGCAACTGCATCTCTCAGCCAATCCTGATGCTAATCCATTGCTGTTACACAGCAAGAGAGCAGCACCAGGACTGGCTTGAGCGAGCAAACTCACTGCTCATTAGGAGACTGGGGGTCTGCAGCTTTGAGCAACCCCCGCTCACTAATTTTCAGAGTGGAGAAGCCTCTAGTAAGTATGTCGATCTGGCTGGAGAAAGGCAACTGTCCAACCCGAAATGCTCACTTTGTGGCCTAGGTGCCAGGCGTTCGCTGCCTGTGAACCATGTGTGCCTGCCTATCAAATTAATTGAAGCCCAACCCCCTTCACAGGTGCTGCAGTGTCCGGGGCTGAATGCTGACTCTGGAGTCGCGCTTTTTTAATCAGTTTCATTTATTATAAGTGTACTTTACTGTGTATATATTCCCTAAGACAGGAACCGCCCCTCTATTTTGTGCAATCTGACAGTGTGAGGACAATCTGCATGGCAATAAAACTGGTTGGGTTCTGCCAAATTATGTACAAAGAAAAGATCTAAGGCACACATTGCTCCCTTAAGGGATAAGGATTGGATATTGTGGGCGGGGCGTGGTCTGATCCCAAGCAAGATGGCGACTTAACCCGAATGCTCCGTGCCCGGCAATTTCTAATGCTTCAGAGCTCAATCTTCCCAGCAGATGCACGATGCAAACCCATGGAGGCAAACTAAGCACTGGAGGTTGAGATGTGGCCAAGATTGAGGCATTACACCGGTGGATTAGACCAGATTGGACTCCTCACTACTCTTCTGCTAGTAACTCAAATATGGCGGCTCCCAGCCGCTCTACGCCTCGCGGATCAGCCCGTGATCACACACATAAGCAATTGTAAGGTAGGAGGCACAATGCACTGACCTCAATGGGGGACTCTCTCAGAGAACACATACTAGCCTGCATAGCTGCGCAGAGAAGTGCTTGTGCATGCTATCCAAAGGCGTTTCTCGATCCATGGCCTCATAACTGATATCATCCGTGGCCGCTCCCTATGGCCTCTGACTCATGTCACCATAATAGTGCAGAGAGCCCTTCAAAAGAGATCGCTGACCCTGTATCCCACCACCACTTACTACAAGCCTGCAACTAGTGAACAGGTCACTAGGCACGTGTGAAATGCTTCCGATACACAGACAGGCCAGATGCAGGAGTACAAAATGGCGGCTCTCATTACCTCTGCACTCCATGAAGCACCCCGCTATTGCACACAGCAATGATAGACGGATAGGAGGCACGACGCACTATACTCAGCATGGGCCCCTATATAAAACCTCACTCGCCTGTATCACTGCCTGGTGGAGTGCACATGTCTGCATCCCAGTGGCACCGACCACACTTAGCCACAAAATGGCTTTCGCACGTGGCCCCTGTCTATGACCTACGGAAAGGTTTGCCACAAGATCATGGACTGCCCTCCTGCTGCGGTCCCAGTACTGCTTACCGTCAGTCACTTACCGCACTTCAGCACCTCATGATCTGGTCACAAAGTGCAAGTGAGGCCCTTCTGATCTGCTGACAATGCAAGGCTATGCACTACAGCCCACCTCCATGCCATTAATTTTAAACTGCCTCATGGTGAATCGTGCCATACATGAAGAAATCTGATTAGTGGCTACATTCAGCATCACGCGCTGTGGACCACTCTGAAACTTAATGTCACACGCAGTATTAACAGCATCCCCACGAGGGAAAACAAAATGGCCAATGTGCCCATCCCTGCACCATGAGGCCTACCCTATGTCCATGATTTCTGAAGTCAGGTGATCATTTGCTTACCAACGATTTGCTTACCAAGAGGATTTGGTGTAATGGCGAGAGCTGCCGACTTTGGAGCTGGGGCACCAGGTTCGAGTCTCGGTGCCGGCTCAACATCCTGCGATTCTGGGCAAATCACTTAATATCCCCGTGTCTACCAAAAATGAATGTGTCCTTGTGTAACGTAACTGGTGATCATATAAAGCACTCCAATACCTTCGGGTCGAGTTCGCGCTATATAAAACTACAAAAAAGAAAAAGGTTGTGAGGGCTGTGAATGAGCCCAATAAATAGTACTCTATATAATTCCACCTCGAGTTTTGCAACCACAACTTAAGCGGACCTTGGGATCATTACAGCTATGCTCAAAATAACCTGCCACATCAATTGTCCAACTAAACGGGTCCTGGCTCCACAGGAACTAAAGACCTCACATTCTCACACCGCTAAGTGACCAACACTGATCTTGCAAACAGCTTGTGTGGATACACAACTACATAACATCCCTTTGAGTCCGCTGCAGCTTCCATGATGGCAGATCACAGAGTCAAAGACACCAGAGGTAATAAAGACAACAAATCTACACTAACATGGGCCAAGGCGGAGCCTCCATTGTCAGATTTCCCCATCAAACCAAAAACAGACTCTGGGGCCAGCCTGTATATGATACTACAGCAACTAGCAGCCCTACATGACCTCGCCCAAGAAACAAAAGCAGACACAGATGCCATGTATCAAGACCTTCAAGTCTTAAGGAACGACTTACAAAATATGACGGGCAGACTTACAGAATCAGAGACAAGGATTGGCACACTGGAGGACTGTGCATTTTCTGAGAAGACAAGAGTGGATGCACCACCAACAGGATCAAATCCCTGATGAAAGACATCTTCTAGTTGGAGGTCTGAAGGGTAGAGGTAAACTGAGCATATTCGGGGTACCAGAAAAGGTGGAAGGCGACATGAACTCCTGTGTCACATTTTTGGAAGCCTGGATACCCCGCACCCTTGGAATCAAATTTGACACAGACTTTGAGATAGAACGGGCTCTCAGAGTCCCAATGGGCAAGCCCTATTCTAACCCTCTTACTCATGCCCTAGAGCCATGATATTTAGACTGCTACAATATCGACACGCAGAAGCCATACTTGCACACAACATTCCATACGGCTTCTCAGGCTCATCGCAATTCCGGATCGTCGTCCATGGTAAAACTCTGCTTTTCTTGGAACCAGTAGAACTATAAATGTTTCTGGACTCTTCTGTCCCTGCTGTGATGGGCCTCTAATATCCCTCTGGATTGCTAACGTCTTTTGATTTTCCTGTGTTTCTGATTATCTTCATGTTGATCTGCCAAGACCACATTGGGAACGGTCACAGTTCATAACCAACACTTCCTTGTCCAGCAAAGTGACTCCCTAATCTAGTGGGCTACCGTCACGCTATGCTAAGCTCCCCAGCAGGGTAGCACCTAGCCCCCACTGATGATGCTATTCTGCTTTAATCTGAAGTTATCGAGCACAAACTCCCTGCTTGGTACCTTTGCATATGAAAGATGGACAATAAAGAGATTGACTGGTGGAACTGAAAAGAAAAATGTACTGCTCAGGTTAAAGATTTGAGTAAGGCTAATGGACCCAGGTCTTTTGCTCAGTTGCAATAAAGATTTGGTCTCCCTGATGTAGAGATCTACCTGTTTTTTTTAATTTAAAAGAAGATTTATGAGAAACATTTTGTTCTAAAACTCATCATCTCTTTGATACTCTTTGATGTGTTATATATTTTAGTAATTACCTGGGTTTATGGAACAATGAAAAACAATGCATGCATATCCTTAACTCTGTCCTCTAAAGCAGGCATCCTTACAGTATAGGATCAAAACAAGGAACAAAGAAAGGCAACACTAAGCACTTAGTGGCTTAATGTGCTATATAAGCTAGCACATACAATAAAAGAGTGCTTAATGAAATGCAGAGAAACATACCATAATATCACTAAAATAGTCCGTCTAAAACCCAAGCAAGAACATCCTGGTCTCTCAGGAAGAGCTATACTGTCTGTGTTCACTTTGACCTGCAAGGATTAGTGTGTATAATCTTGTTCTGTGTAACATCAAGATTTCCAATCATTACATACCCCAGACTGTGTTCCATGGGCTCCATTTGCTCCAGATGTGGCTGTCAGGAAACCTCTCATCATCTACTATGCTTCTGATCCTTAGTGAGTGAGACACACATTCCAAAGGTAGATCGGAATCCCAGCTCCACGTCAGTGGTGCAGGTGCCGTAGTGAGAGTAGTGCTGTAGTTCCCCTGTAAGCAGGAAAAAGCCTTGATTTGAAGTTCAGTCTTGGCAAGAGTTTGTTTCCTTTGAACAGAGTAGTGTAGCTCAACAAATTAGCTGAGGCTAATGTGAGCAAATCATTCTGGTATTGGCAATGCACCTCATTTACTACATTATGAATCTTACCATCAGTGCATCCAGTCACAACTTGCTTGTCTCTGCAGAAAGCCTCTACAAACAGCCTGTACAGGGCTTAGTCCAGCCAGAAATTACAAACAAATGTATCATGAGCTATCCAGCATTCGGGGCTGATCATGCCTTTTTGCTAATGTGCTAGAAATCACATTTCTTTTTTAGAATTCAAAATAATAAGAAGAACTCTAGCGCAATAACAATCAAACTGTGTTGGGCTACAAATTGCAAGCTCTATTCTTGTATGTTTGACGTAAAATGGATTTTACATATGAATATGTAGTCGTTCTGAGGACTAGATATACAAGATGAAATCTAGTGTAAGGAGCTTGTCCGTTGTAAACTGTATAGAGAAAAGATCCTGGCAAGAAGAAATTTGAAAAGTTGTTTCCGCTGCTGTAGGCTGAGAAATTAAGGGACGGTAGAACTCTAAACAATATTCAGGGCCTTATTTAGGAGAAGTGATGCATCGCTGCGTGAAAACAGCGATGCATCACTTCTCAGTGCACTCTCCTTGCGACATGATGGATGCGTCATATTTACTGTATGATGCATCATGTTGCAAAAAGTTACAGATACGTCAGTATTTCTGACGTATCTGCAGGCGCAAAAGTGACGCATTGCTAGGGTGTGTCTGAAAACAGACACAACTCCAGCAATGTGAGGCAGGCGTAAGATATTGACGCAATGGCGTCCTAGAAGTGGTGCACTGAAATCTCATAGATTTCAATGCCCCACTTCTACAAGGCTTTTTGCGGGGGAACGCCCACCCTGCATACATTATACCTGGCGCAGGTATAATGTGGCGCAGGGGTTTACAAAGTGACGAATCTGCCTAGATGCGTCACTTTGTAAATATGGCGCAACATGGCACATTTTTTACGCTGCGTCACAAAAAGTGAGGCACCGGAGTTGAAAACGTGACGCAAGGCCTCCTAAATTACGCCCTCAGTGTTATCCTATACATTTTTCTTCCCATGTTTTCTCTGCTACCCACATTCTGTTGGGTCTCTCCTCCACGCTCATGTTCCACACCCGAAGGTTCCACTAGCTCTCGCTCCAGTAGCAGGTCATTCCTCTCAGTCCTCCCTACAAATTGTGGACACGTCTTTATTCTCAAAAGAATGGTAATGTCAGGCTGAAGGAAAGGGTGGATCTTTCCTCTTTTTCCTAGAGGCCCTGAGGAAAGGGTGACACCTTCCAGAAGTCACACAGATATTCCAGTGGTAATATGGCTTACATAGATGCTGCCCGCTGGAAAGTAGTGCTTGCCAATACAAGGAGGAAAAGGCCAAAAGTGCAAAAACCTACATTCCAACTATTATAAATTCTACTGATTTTATGATTTCAGTAATGTTTGATGGGGAAAGTAACATGAATGAGCGTAATGTTCACATGAGATCTCTGTAGGTGTTTAGATATAGCTTCCTATATTAACAGTATGTGAACATCAGGTACTCTGAAATCCTTATGTAATGTAACTGGTTCTATAGTAAAGCGCTCTTACACTCTTGGGTAAAGAACGCGCTATATAAAAACGCATAAATAAATAAATATTACAAGACAAACACGAGGAATACCATCTAATGAAACTAAAATGACAAAAAAATAAGTTGAGGAAAACAAATTCTGCATCTATTGTAATTTAATAACAATAAACTATATAATAAACTCTAGTAACCAAAACTAAATTACATTAAAATATTTTGTAATAAGTTTTGAAAGCTGGTAATTTAGCCATGGCATAGACCATAGTTTGAGCACATGGTCAAAAACATGTCAATTTCTTGTAATTATAAGGTTAGATAAAACATGATTTTTAAATATTTTGTTTGAAAAACAGTTTAAATGACATTAAGAAAGAATTTTAACAGTATTTACAAAAGTAAACGACATGCAAGGTTAGGCACTGGTCATGTAGTATCAATTCTGTTTTCACTACATGTCTGCATGGTATCAGAACTGAGAGGACAGCTTGGGATCTGAGCTTGTGGTATGAGAAGAGAATTAGGGCAGGGCAAAGGTAAAGAGACAGAGGAAAAAAGCGTAAATAACAAGCATTAGCAAAGTCAATTGGTCTTGCATAGGCGAGATCTATTGGCTTTGTCAATTTATTTTAGCCATGTTGCAAAGCAGCACAGCTGCTGTGCAACATGGCTAGAAGTAAACAAAATATGATGCAGTCAACACTGGCCATGTCATAGCTTTTTTTACTTTGAGGCATGTTGTACAGCAGCTGCTGTGCAACATGGCTGAAAGTTTTTAAAAAAACGCCATGAGGAGGAGTTCTGATGCGCCATATATTTAAAAAAAAATAACTTTCAGACATGTTGCACTGCAGCTGTTGGCTTTGCCGATGCTTGTTTAATAATGCCTTCTTTATATGCCACAGGCACTGTTGGCATGAAACATGGTCCTGCGAATGTCACTAAAGCTTCAGAAGTATTGAAAATAGCAGTGTCCCTGCCTGCGCATGAATATACATAAGGGCTCCACAGCCATAGCGTAATTAGGTAAATGCTAGACATGGCAATGCTCGGTATAGTTCCAAGAAGGGTATGTTCGCTCGGGAACCTGCAAATACATAAACATTAAAGAAACATGTACCACAATGAATTAATGAATGAATGGGTGATTAGTAGAGCGCATGGCTACTCCGAAGAATTTCCCGGTTCTAACGGGCAAAGCCCAGCTACACGCCCACCAACAGAGATCTTACTGTCCCGCAGAAGAAAAGAACCAGATTTTAAGTCTTTATCAGGAATGTGGTCTCAGAGAAGATGAGGTGTAGTTCACGAGGGAGCTCATTCCAAGCGTTAGCAGCAAGAAAGGAAAAAAGCTTTGCCATCCCTTCGAATGTTCTTAAAGCGCGGAATTGACAGAAGTGAAGTAGAAGCAGAGCGCAACACTCTGGAGAGGAGATACTGGTCAACTCTCTTTGCCAAATATCCAGGGCTAGAGAGATACACTGCCCTGTGAACCAAAACTATGGCTAAGGCTTTGAAAAAGATCAGTTTCTTAACGGGTAGCCAATGCAGAGCTTTCATTGGCGACAAGGCCGAAGAGCGCCTAGGAAAACACAGAAGAAGCTTAGCTGCTGCATTTTCAACAACCTGCGGGTGATTCACCAGAGCTTCTGCTGCTCCATGATAAAGGGGGTTTGCATAATCCAAAGGCGATGTAATCAAAGCATAGATCACCACTCTTCTCACCTCCAGAGGCAAGAGGGGGAGGAATTTCTTCAGAGTGCAGAGCATCGCGTAGCATTGGCCCATCACCCAGTGGGAGCTGGTGCCATTTGAATGTGGTGATGGCGTAAACATTGGGCATGACTTTTATATAGCGAGCGACGTAAACAGGTTTAATGGACAAACCTGGGATCCAGGGTGGGTCCCTCTCCAGAGAAAGAAATGAAAAAAAGATTGCCAAATGGTACATTTCAGAGCACATGAATGTAGCGCTAAAGCAAGGCTTATAAAGCAGTGGGAAAGTATAGTCTTGAAATATTAAACACATTAAAAACTGCCCCAAATCTTACTGCATTAATATGTTGAGCAGTTAATGTAATGTGTTAATTGTACAGCGTGACAACTTTTGCACTTTAAAATGTATGCTTGCCCACTGTCTTGCACTGCATGCCGCATTAACTTTGGAAAAAAATGCTCTAACCACCAGGCTTCGGGAAGCACCCACAGCTGCTGGCTGCAACCAGTCATATAGAAATATGTGCAGACAGGTCTTTAAGTGGGATGAAAAAAGTAGCGGCTCTCTATACAGGAATGTGTCAAATAAATTTCTGTGATTCCCATTGTGTGTCAACCGACCAGCATTTTGGTTTACTGGTTTCTCTCTGAGATTCAATTGTATCCAGATAAATGACATAACAACTGATCTACACCTAAAACCTTTAACGACGATTGGCTTTGTCAATGGGTGTTAGCTGTTTAAAATAAATGAGTACAACAATGATTTGTTATAAATAATTAACATTGGAAATGTTTTAATTCTGAAATAGTGAGTCTGTGAATTAAATAGCATTGGGGCCTGTGGAAGGAATTATGGCCTTCAGTTATGTGTACTTTATGTTAGATATGTATCCTCTTTTTCTCTGCATATCTTGTCCATCTGCACATCTCCAATCACCTCTATTTCCTATTCAACATCCTCTTTTCACTCTTCCCTGAATGCACTTCCTTGCATGTCACTTCACTGCCCCAAGCATACACTGCACTCCCCCAAATTGCAGCACTTTATTTTCTCTTACTTTTGCCTTGCAAATATTTTGACATCTGCTTACCCCTATACACACACAACCACAGAATTTCAGTTGCAAATGGAATACACAAATATTGTTCTGTGTGCTCTGCAGAGAGGCCAACCCACTGACACACACTTTGTTTGCCTTCAGCCTTAGCGCCTGCGCACTCAATCAAAGCCCCTCATAAACACCTGGCATGGCTCAAGCCTCAAAGTATGCATAGAAAAAAATACAGATAAACAACAACGTTATAAAATAGCTAACTCGTGGGGAATGCAAGATTAAGTAAAGTATGAGAAATAAGAGAGGAACTAAATCATTGTAATGTATTGCCTCAACGTTTTTAACATTCATTGTTTGCAAGTCAATCCATTTTGGCATCAGTGTTAGCTTAGGGGAATGAAGCCATAGGCAGTTTTAATATCACACATCAGAGAACAGTCCACCGTAAGCACATATTTCTCGCCTTGCTTGACTCGGATATTTGGATCAACTTTGCAAGGAAACAAGAACAAACCCTGCTCGTTATTTGGATCCATTTCACGGTGGAACAAATGCTGCAGCTCCACTTCTAACGGGGCCAGCTACGTGCAGTCAGGGCCTGGGGTGTCACAGTGGGGGAGGATAGCGTGATGAGGGGTCTCAGCACAATATACATAACACAACTTTAGCTTGCAATCACTTACCATTACCGAGAACAAGGCACCGGATCAGATGTGCTTGCATCCACTTTCACGTATGACGAAAGGGTGGGATCTACGCCTTTGAATGACGGACGTCTGAAGTCAGGCAGGGATGAAGTCTCCGACGCCCGAAACCATGACGCTTATTGCGTCACTGACCTACAGAGTGCATGCAACCATAGACCCAATGGCAAGGAAGGGCTTTAAAACAGAAAGCCCTACGTCCTGCATCACGGTTCCGAAAGTTGATTTACTGCCTGGCTTCCGTCTCCTGTTTCAGAGGGAGGCGGGGCAGGCAGCCTGAAACACACAGCCCAGTCCAGACTTAAATACATTGATTTACTTAGAGATATGATCGTATCTCTAAATAAATCAATCTATTTAATATGTTGTTATGTAAATGTGTAGGAATTTCAGAGGGGCACAGCCCCACAGCCCTAATGGAGAAACCGCCCCTACCATCAGTGTAGAGAACTGTGGCCCCATGGAAAGGGTGGTGTCCAACTTCAACCCCCAGGATTTTAACCACCAGAGATGGAGGGGGCGGGCTGGCAATGCAGAGGGCCATAGATCTTTCCACCGGCTGGACTCATATGAACCAAATGGAATAATTTCCGTCTTCTCTGAGTTGCATTTGAGTTGGTTGCTTTGCATGCAATCAAAGACGGCATGCATGCAGACTATGAAAAACGCTGCAATGGAGGCATGGGAACCATCGAAGGAAAGGAGCAGCTGAGTGTCATAGGCATATGAAATGATTTTATATCCAAACGGCTTAATTTCAGAAGCTACGGGGGACATAAAAACACTAAAGGGGGTAGGGCTAAGCGAGGAATCCTGTGGGACCCCTTGGTTGACTGCTTTGACCTCCGAGGAGAAAGGGGTGAGCCAGACTGATTGGCATCTAGCGGCCAAGAAGGACTTACACCTGTCCCACACAGGTCCCCCCACAACCACAGCAGATAGTTGGTGCAGGAGGATAGAGTGTGGGACATCGTCAAAGAGGGCAGACAGATCGAGAAGGATCAGTGCCACATTTTTCTTGAGTCCAATGACAATTTAATATGGTCAGAAATCTTCAGAACTGCTGATTCCGTACTATGACGGGGGCGAAAGCCAAATTGACTGGGATGTAACTTGCCTTGCTCAAGATACTCCGAGAGCTGAGCGCTGACTAGCTTTTCCAGCATTTTTGTAAAGGCCCGAAGAAGAGAAATGGGCCTATAAGTACAGAAAATGCTGGGGTCCAGCACATGCTTCTTAAGCAGAGGGACCACTTTAGCTAGTTTCCAGGAGGCAGGCATGATCCCCAAAGAAAGGGAGAGGTTAAAGATGGCAGTGATGCACTTCAAGCTACACTTGAGACCATATACGATTCCTAGAACACCCCCCTCTCACGACCTCTACGACTCTGCTCTGTACCCTCACCCAGATTTCTATTAATACACCCTCCCCATGGTTGAGTATGTACAGATCTTTATACTATGGCAGCTTCCTTCAAGGTACTTATAAAGCAATGTATTGCTTACATCTACTTGCCTAATATGTACTTTGCTGCCCTGATTTTGATATGACTGTTTACCTTCTTTCTTTTGAAAACCAATAAAGATTTTCTGAAATAAAAAAAAAGATGAGATTGAGCACAGGGTCGATGATATGCAATTCCGCAGCTAGCAGAGTAGGGGGCAATCATCCAGAGGGGAGCCCGATTTAGATTTTAGGATAGCTTCCCTGGTTGTTCCAAGGATATGGGCCGAAACTGGGTAAGCTGGTTGCTGAGGCTATCTGGATCTAAATGACAGATAGAAGGGAAATTCCCCTGCAGAGCAGGAAATGATTTCTGAATGTCAATGATTTTGGCTTCAAAAAATGTTGCCAACCCATTGCATAGCTCTTGGGATGGAACAATTGTCCTTTGGCAGGATTGCAGAGAGATGAAAGACTTCACAATCTGGAAGATGGAGCGGGAGCTGTGCTCGGAGGAACTGATTTTGTCTGCGGAAAACAGGCTCAGGGCCTGTTTAAGAGAGACGTGATAGGCTTTGAGAGCGGATTTGCAAATAGCTTTACTATCCGAGGTCTAGTCCTTATGCCAGTTGCGTTCAAGCTTTTTACATTATTTACGTTCCATGGCCAGAGGTGCAGAAAACCAAGGGGCAGAGAGTCTGCTCTTTCTCTTCTTCAGCTCTTGTAGTGGAGCTAGCGCATTTGCTGCCACAGTTAGCCAGATGTTAACACCCCCCACAATTTGGTGGATGTCATTGTTCAGACAGGGACGAGTATTACCCAGGAAATTCACCCAGTCTGAGGTTTTCAGCTTTTTCCACACACTGAAGGCAGTACGGTTTGCTGGCAGGGTTTATCTGATATCAAGTTGAAACAAAACAGATAGATGTCCGACCACAGGGTGGGCTTGGGAGGACAAATCGACAACAGACAGCAGGAAAAAATCAGGTCCATAGTGTGGTCTGCCACACGAGTGAGTGCCAAACCCAACTAGGGCAGATTCAAAGAGAACATGTGCTCAATAAGGGAAAATGCCAACTGGTCCTGTAGGTCATTAACAGGCAGGTTAAAGTCCCCTAAGACAGTGAGGTTGGCCCGTTACAAGAGATGAAAGGCCAGAGCTTCTTCTAGGGATCCAATAAAATCCATAGCTGGACCTGGGGGTTTGGTATATTAATGCCCCTGAGAAAGAAGCTTGAGTAGATAGCGCAAGATCAAAAGTGGCGCATCACCATGCCTCCTTCCCGTTGATGGCTTCTGTCACGCTGGAATGGCCAGTGCGATGTCCAGAACAGAAGACTCATTCAATCAAGTTTCATTCATAAAGAGCACATCTAGTCCACCACTGCTGAGAAGGTCAAAGATGTGGCGGGCATGTTTGTGCAGGGCACGGATATTGATAAGGAGGGCTGACAACTCCTTCCCTCGGTTATCCCCTCCCCATGAAGTGTTTAGCAAGGCTTCCTGAGGAAGAAGGACGAGATGCTACGGCCAGCGATGCCGACTTCTGAACTGTGGAACCAGGTTTGAGTCATGGCGTCACCTCAAGACCCTGTGATTCTGGGCAAATCACTTAATCTCCCCTGCTTTAAAAAAAGATGAATGTGAACTTGTGCAATGTAACTGGTGGTCATGTAAAGTGCCCCAATACCTTCCAGTGGGCGCTATATAAAAATGCACAAAAAACGACCTCAATCTCAGCGCCAGCAGCGGAAGGACACTAAGGTAAAACATCTGTATTTGGTCCATGTGCCACACAAAGACAAGTAAGTGACGCCTCGTGTGCGCTGCTGAATAAGAAGGCAGCAAAGTAGAATGATAATGATGCCAATGAATAGTAAGTAATGAGCGGCCTAGAAGTCCCTTATTAGAGGGCTTTTTTTTGGGATACAACAGGTTGTTGTCAAGCGACAGTGGAAGCATGCACACTCCCTGCAGGCGAGACCTAAAAAGAAAAGCAATTTAAGTGAATTTGAAAAAGCACAACGTGAGGGAAGGAGGCATGGTAGAAGGATGAGCAAGGCACTAAAAACAAAACAAAGCCATAGCTTAAAATAAAAGTGGAAAATAGGAAAAATGGAGAGGAAAAGAAACATGGCAAAAATGAAACTTCCCTGGGAAGGGCAGTCTTCAGCTTAGATTTGTCAGTTTAGTAAATGTCGTTCAAGAAGAAAAATTTGGGGAAACGGGTTCAATGGAAAGGAGTCGTCAGAACTGGATTCTCCTGGCTTGTTTTTTGATCCTTTCACAACATACGAACACTATATGGGTTTGTTTAACCTGGGTCCAGTAGGTAAATATTATCAAAATAAAAGTCAAAACGATCTTAATTTCAGATGAAGGCCACAAAAGAGCATGGTTAAAATACATAAAAACATTCAAAAAGATCTTAGTTTAATAAAAAATAAAAAAGCTAGCCGTAAAAATATACATATATAGATAGAAACATTAAGAACATAAAAATACAAGTATGTGGAAGAACAGGCTTCAGATAAGCATCTTTAACTGTCTTATCCTCCAAGCAGACATTAAATACCTTGAGACAGCGAAAACAATACTCTGTCTAGAATTGCTTCTGAGTATTCTAAACGCAATCTTGTACTCTCTCATCCCCAAGTTACAACAGAGTGGCAATATCCACTTCCCCCTGTAATAGCGATAGACTGGGCAAAATAAAACAAGATGTTCAGCCGTTTCCACCTCTCCAGGACAGAATGTGCAAGTTTTAACAGGAATGAGGTTTCCATTTTTCCACGTGGCAGTAAAAGCATGTGCCGGTAGCGACCCTAGATTAAATTTAATAAACAAGGTACTAGCCTGGAGTGTCTCAATCTCACCCAAGAATGGCTCAAAATGGTACTCAGCTTTGAACTCTAAAAAATAGGTTGCGAGGGAACCCTCCCTGATAGAGCTTAGAGTGAGTAAATCAATATACTGCCAGAAGGCACTTTTCAGGACCTGCTTTGAAACTGATGCAGCTTCTGTTGGTGTTGACCAAAGATTACCCAGCCCAGTCTGCCTCAGGCGGTCCCTGACTACCCTTAGCCGGAGATCTTACTGGCCCCGACAGTCCCATAACCTCCTCTAGGGCCTTACGAATGATGGAGAGTTCCGGGCTGTCTATATTCTCCGCCAATACAATAAAGGTTTTAAGGCTACCATATCATTAATACGCCTTAGACCATAGTCTCGCTACAATGGATGCAGTGGAGTGCTTGCTGGAAGATTATTTAGGTTTCTCATAAGCCAATTTACTACTTGCTCAAAAGACCCAGCATCTACAGTACCTCATAATTCGGCTCCATATAAGGAGGCTGCCATTGCCTGACACCTATAAATCTCAAGGGCTGGAGTGATTGGGCGATATGTAGATGCACGATAAGCCCAAAAATATCTAATAAATATGCAGAATTAGTATATTAAAAAAAAGCTAAACACTTACCGTCCAGATAATGGTCATCTTTTCAGTTTGACCCACTTCAATCTGAAAAAGCATTTTTAATTCCCTGTTGTGAGCCTCGTGACTAACATTCCACTCGAGAGATACACGTTGTTGCCGTAAGTCAGTAGAGAGTGTAACATGTAAAGGTGGAAATAAAGCTGAGCCTGTAAGAAAACGAAATACTGATAAATTATCATTCACCTTCCCTCAAAGCTATTAGATGTTTTAGGAGACCTTTTTTTATTCATGGCTTGTCTAATGTTTGTGATTTCTGCACAGTTTGTGGTGCTGCATATAATAGGCAGGTTTGCACCCTCTCTGAGGGAATTTGTATCTCCAGATTCTATTTCGATAAGTATTCAACTCAAGTGTTTCAGCCTATAGTCCCCTGGGAGGGTGAGATCCATATACCATGGAGTAGCCCTCGACCTTCCAGGTCCTGAACGCCGCTCCCCTACTGCCTGTAGCCCAGAGGCACCGTCTTGGTCCTCGAGCCCCACTCGAACTGCTGTTCGAGTCACAGTCACTCCTCCTACTGGTTTTTGTTTGTTTAGTATTATTTGTTTGTTTTGTATTTTATCCCATATTGCTTTGTATTTATATTTACTGGTATTGCCCCTGTTGCTTCTGTCATTACGTGTTCTTCAATTGTTGACTATGCTTTTACGTGTTTTTCAATTGTTGTGCCCGCTACTGTTCTGGTTTGTTGACTGTTTTTTACTGCGCCGTCTTTTCCCACCGCTCCAGCCCTCTGCCCTCCCACCTCCCGGACAGGCCCTCCCACTTCCGAGGGCTACTTAGACAGGCCGATGCGTGGCCGCACGGGCAAGCTCATCTGTGCCCTTCCATGCTTGGATGGCACCCAGCGCCAGGAACACTGGCCCTCTGCACCCCCACAGACACTCTGCCACCATGTCCTGGAACACAGATGCTACAACAACTGCTGCCTTGCATCACCACTCACCACAGCGGGACCTTTCACCTCCATCCACTGCTGATTAATTTACACCCCAGCACCAACCACAATACAGCAACCAGCGCCATGCCAGCCCCAGATGCCGCCACCCCCCTGAAAAAACTCAGTTGCCTCCTGATCAATGCCAGACCGCTCTGCAAACATGCCACCGAAGACTGGGACACCATCTTTACCCTCGCCCCCAACGTGACTTTCATTACGGAGACCTGGCTCACCCCCACATTGGCCCCTGACATTGCCACGGCAATTCCCAGCAGCTACAAGATGAGACACCATGACTGCACCAACAGACAATGAGGTGGCATTGCCATCGTACACAAGATATCAATCAACTGCACCATCACCAACAATGACACAAGGCGATCATGAAACACATGAACTTCAGATCTGAGCAGATGCCAATACCGCCACCAAAGGCACCCTGGAATACAGACCACCAGGACCATGAACCAGCCTCAGCGAAGCCATTGCTGATTTCATCACCCCGCTCGCCATTGAATCCGAACACTACGCCTTCCTAGAAGACCTCAACTTCCACCTAGACGACCACACCAACACCAGCTCCACCGACCTCCTGGAAAGATTGGACAACATGGGCCTCAAACAAGTGGTCACCAACCCCACAAAGCAGGACACATGCTGGGCCCCATCTTTACGTCCAGCAACAGAATCAGATACAGTGACACCTCGGAAATCACCTAGTTGGACCACTACATCGTACATTTGACCCTCACCGGACACCTCCACACCGCTCCAAACCAAAACAGCACCCTCTACCACAGCTGGACCAAGGTCACCCAGCAACAATGGACTGACCCCCTCAGCACCGCGCAGCTCAACATCACCACCAACCTGGACCAAACTGTAGAGAACTTCAACGCCTGGATCACCATCGCCGCCAACCAAGTCGCTTCCACCAAACCAGCAAAAACGCACAGACCTACCAAACAAGCCAGCTGGTTCATGCCTGAACGTCAAAGCGCAGGTTCAAACAACTGGAAAGAAGATGGTGCACCAGCAGGAACCACACCGACTGAGCCACCTACAAATCAGCCCTCGCCAACTACCACTGGCAACTCAAAGCCACAAAAAAAGAGGCCCTGACCCAGCGCCAACCAAACCAAGGAACTCTTCACCATTATCAGAGAGTTCATCTGCCTGTCAGCCACTGAAAACTCGATCCCCCCCCCTCACAGGAACTCTGTGACGCCCTTACCGACCATTTCCACAACAAGATAACAGCCATTTGGGCCCCCAATAGCCAGGAGCACTTGCGCTGTTCTCACCGTAATACTGTATTGGAATGTGAAACTCACTCACTAGGGACCTGAGCAGGGGGGTGGGAAGGGAGGCCGGTGGCAAGGGAGGGGGATTAGAGCCGAATGATTCGCGAAATGTACGAACTAGGTGCGCTCGCACCATCAGCTACAGTTTGTTGTACAATGCATGATGTATTTTTCATTGAAATGCAAATAAAAATTATACTAAAAAAAAAAAGATAACCATTTATAGAAGCTTCGAGCCCCAACTCTCTGACCTCTTCTGCAACACTTTGACCACACCCACCCGCTTACCACATGGGGAACACCAATCACAAAAACTCTCATGAACTCCATCCACTCCAGAGCTCCCACTGACTCATTTCCTCATCAATTCTTCAACCTCGGAAGAGACAAGGTCAGCCACCAGCTAACCACCATCCTCAACACCTCCATAACCACAGTCACAGATCCCGATGCTTAGAAACACATGGAGACCCTCCTCAGGAAACCTTCGGCAGACCCCAGCGAGCTCCCGAACTACTGTCCCATCTCTGTGCTCCCATTACCCGCCAAAGTCCTGGAGAAGGCCATCAACCTCCAACTCACCAACCATCTAGAGAGAAACAACCTGCTGGACACATCCCAATCAGGTTTCAGAGCCAACCACAGTACCAAGACAGCCCTGATTGCTGCAACAGGAGACATCCGTGCCCTACTCTACAAAGGAGGATCAGCCGTTTTTATCCTCCTGGTCCTCTCCGCAGCTTTCGACAATGTCTCCCACCACACAATTATCGATCAACTTCTCCAGATGGGAATTACAGATGAGGCATTCAGATGGATGGCATCTTTCCTCACGGGATTCATCCAGAGAGTCCCCCTCCCTCCCTTCACCTCGTACCCAAAGCACAACATCCGCAGCGTACTGGAAGGATCATCCCTCAGTCCAACCCTCTTCAACAACTACATGACACCACTGCCAAGCATTGTGAGAATGCACAACATCAACATCATCTCCTATGCCGATGATACACAGCTCTTCCTTTCGCTCTCAGGAGACCCCACCTCGACGAAGACCAACTTCCACAACTCTATGGAGAACATTGCGGCATGGATGAAAGACAACTGCCTGAAACTCAGCATGGACAAAACGGAAGTTCTTATCTTCAGCATCATCCTGGGCAGCGAACTCTCCATGAAATGTCATGTCAACGCCGTTTCCTCAGCCTGCTTCCACACGATCTGCAGGCTCCTCAAAGTCTTAAGATAGCTCCCCGGGGGCGTGGCCAACTACCGAGGAAAATGGCTGCACGTTAGCACAGCTCCCTCACTCCACTCCTGAACCATCCGTTAATTCCAGTGTTGCCCCGAACTAAATCAACTGAAATTGTTACCGGTTGCTCACGGAGGGGAGCGGAGTCAATCGATCGATTGTGGGCCGCATCCGACTAGCACAACTGAAGATCTTGTGCTGAACCCGGGCTGTGTTCGTGGAGGAGCGGGGCGCGGCCCGTGGGACGCGCACCACCCGATTGCACTGTGCCTGCAGCCGAAGCGCAGCCCCCACTTGCTGCCTTTCCGGGGGGCCGCTTCTACACAAACGTCGCTGGCCTCGATCCTGCCGGACCGGCTGAGGCGAAGCTCCCGGTGGTGTGAGGGTCAAGCGGGTGGCGCGCCCCGGGGCCCGCTTGCGGCCGGCCCGAAAGACAATGCCGATATCAGATCCCGCTGGCTTGAGGGTGCCTAGTGGGGCGTGCACATGAGTATCTGTACCATCTTTACCCCCTTCGGACAGACGCTGGCCCCCAGATCAAACGTGGCGCCGTGGAAGGCGTATCGTTGACGGGCCTCCCTGACAGTGGCGGCGCTGAGGACCGCGATTACCTCGGACGCTGCGTGGCGCCTGTGGGGGCCGCGCTGACTCCAGCTCCCGGTCCAATTTGAAATCGTCTGTCGTGGCCGGATGCCCGCGGAGCGACCGACTCCCAACTGCCAATCCCCACTACTCAACAGGTACGGAGCATTTAACAGAGGGCGGTGGCACTTGAAATAAAGAAGCTTAGTGTACACGACGCCCGTCATTGCTCCCCGCCTTCAATGAGAGGTGAGAATCAAATTCCATCCGCCTCACGGACTCAGAACTAAGTACCTGCGGCAATTGCTGTTGACTTGATTTCTTCAGGCAGTCACTATAGAGCAGCACCAGTGTCACTGCCAAGGCCCATAACCGCCATCAGAACCGCAACATATATCCAGGGGATAATTGAACTGAGCACCTGGGCAGCCGGGGTCGCAACCCAGCCCTCTGTCTCTTCCCTCTTGGGCGCACTTCACTGACCACCGCCTCCGGCGCAACCTAGCTGGCGAAACCCGACAGGCCGGTCTGGGCTTGGTCCCATACGCAGGCGGCAGTGAGTAGCCGGCTAGACCCATTCTTTCTTCTCTGCTGTGATTGACGTGTCGTATACGTCATGGCGAGTGGCCGTGGCGGCCGTCACGCACTCCAGACGAAACTGGAAAAATTTGCCTGGCAAAAGGGACAGGGGGAGACGCAGACCTCTCCCAAAAAAGTCGGAAGCCCTTCAGAACCTACGTTGCAAGACATACTAGTAGCCATCACTACGGTGCGCACCTCCCTAGAGGGCCGCATTGACACCGTCACAGCAGAAGTCTCCCTGATCAGGGCGGATATGCGTAAAATGAATGAGCATCTCTCTGAGGTGGAATCCACAACCAAGGAACTCATGACTGACTCTGATCTTCTCAAGCGCCAAGTTGCTGATTTGCAAGTCAACCAGGACCTGTTAGTACATCAACTCGATGACTATGAGGGCCGTATGCGCCGCAATAACGTCCGCATTTTGGGTGTGCCTGAACGGGCGGAGGGACGTGCGGCAGACCTCTTCGTGGAGAACCTCGTGTTACAACACCTCCAACCTAAGGGACTATCCAACTACTTCTCAATCGAAAGGGCACACAGGGTGCCAGGTGGCAGACCGAAACCAGGAGCACCGCCCCGTCCGCTCCTGGCACGAGTGTTTAACTTCCGAGATCGAGATGTCATATTGCACTCGGCGAGGGCAACCCCGCCCGTCACAATTGATAATAGCACGGTCACTTTCTTTCCTGACTTTACACTACGGGTGCAGAAACAGCGCCGCAGCTTTCTAGAGGTGAAACGAGCTATGCGTGAACAGGAGATCAAGTATGCGATGCTGTTCCCCGCTAAACTACGTGCCGAAGTGGAAGGAAAAACCTGGTTCTTCTCCAGCCCTGAGGACGAATGGGACTGGCTTGAGGGATGGCGCACAGTCGAGAAGCGGAGCAACAAGGCTCGCCGTGGGACGGGACGTCAATATCAACCGGACAGTCACCAAGGATCCCCAGAGAAAGCTGTCGTTGTTGCGGACACCTCACCGAGACTGAGTCAAGCGGAATAACATTGGGACCCTGGAACTCTATCAGACGTGGTCCACACTGGAGCGCTCTCTGCGGACATTGTGATATACATTGTGATATACGTGCTGAACCTGCTCTGTCTTCATCACCAGCCTGCTGCTGGTGATGAAGACAACAGAGATGTAACTATTTATGCATAATGGGGTGTTGGGAGCGCATAGTTGATAACACTGTTTCGGGACTTTGCCTCTTCTCTGGGAGCACGTGTTAGGGGTACAACTTCACCACAAAACGCTGCTTCGGGGAGTGGGGTTGGTACACGCACCTACAAGTTTCTTAGGGTGGGCGATAGGCACTCTGCAAGTTTGGGGTGGCGGGTGGTTCATTGCCCGTCATGCAGGGAGGCAGGGAGGGGGGGTGTAGGGGTTCTTTTTGGGGGTGGGGCCCTTGTTTGCTTTATTTTTTATTATTGGGTTATGTTATTTTTCTGCAGCAATTTTCTTCACTTACTATACCTCATGTCCACGTATATGCTCCTATCATATCAATATGGGGATCGCAGGGGGTACTCAAGGTTGTGGCCACTGGACCACTCATAAATTTCGTGATTACACAGTCTGACCCACGGACAGGCTACATGCCCTCTTGCGTTCAACACCCTCAGGGTGCGAACACAGACATGTCCCCTAGTCCACGACTTTACATTGGCCACCTACCTATCCGCCCATGGGACCACACTTAGATCTCAAATTCCTTACATGGAATGTTAATGGCCTGGGAGATAAACTCAAACGGGGTATAGTTCTCCAATATCTGAAGCGACAGGTGCCGGACATTGTCCTTCTTCAAGAGACGCATTTAATTGGCAACTCCTGCGGCGCCTTGAATAGATGGGGGTACCGCCTAATCGCTCACGCGGGGTTTACGTCAGGATCTCGTGGGGCGGGAGTGCTCCTACGCAGGGGTTATCCATATATGATACACAGGTCCTGGTCTGATGAGCAGGGCAGATACGTAGCACTCTCTGGCACCTGGGAGGGGCAGACTCTCAATGTCATTTCAACGTATGTCCCCCCTGGGCTGCAGCGTTCCACGCTGCGAGACCTTGGAACACTCCTACTTGATCTACCACTGGGGCTATTGGTGCTAGGGGGGGGACTTTAATCTTGCAATAGACGGTGCCAGGGACCGCCTCCCTCCCCGCAGGGACCCTCCGAGGGGATCCCAATTGGCTGAGTTTTTGTCCGCTATGGGCCTTGTTGATATCTGGAGACGACTTAACCCAACCACTGTACAATTCACATTTCATTCTGGGGCCCACAATAGCCAATCACGCATTGACCACGTGTTTACTCACGCTCAAGATATCCACGAGTTCACTGAATCCCGATGCCTCGCACGTGGAATCTCTGATCACTCCCCTATCCTTACAACGCTTACACTCGGCTCGCCCAAGCGACGCGCCACCCTTACCATAAACCCTTGGGCGCTTAAGGTACCACACATTAAGGAAACGTTAATTAAAGAAACCGACTTCTATTTTAAAGAAAATGTGGGATTGGTCTCCTCAGCCCAAATCCTATGGGGCGCGTTCGGTGCTGTCATGAAAGGCAGAGCCTTGGCGTTAATGGTTGGTCATAAAAGAGAACTTACGAAACGCATAACAGAGCTTGAGGAAGATATTCTAACTAGGGAAAATACCCTGGCACTCGCCCCTGACCAGGAGGCGCAACACTCGCTGGCGATGGTGCGTCTTGATTACCAACAGCTTCTGACGGAAGCGGCCAAGGCGTGATACAAATCCACATGTCATAAGATATATGAACATGGAGAATGGACAAGTAAACTTCTTGCCTGGTTAGAAAAAAAGGAGCAATTATCAAGGTGGGTTCACTCATTGCGCGGGGACAATGGGGAGACAATTACTGATCCCCAGCAGATCGCTGACACGTTCTCTACCTACTTTTCATTGGTATACACATCCTCTGGGACATCCCAGCCACCCGCGGTCACGGACCTGCTCTCGACTATAAAAGTCACCTGTCTGCCCACACCAGACAGGGATTCCCTAGAGAGCAAGCTCACAGAGGAAGAAATTCAGAAGGCTATTCAGGATGTCAGATCGGGTAAGGCCATGGGACCCAACGGGTTCCCGATCGAATTCTTTAAACCAATGGCTTCCAAACTCTCTCCCCATCTGCTTCATATGTACGCCGAAAGTTTTGATAAAGGGGCACTACCAGCAGATATCAGGACGGCCTCCATTGTGGTTATCCATAAACAAGGTAAACCGCCAGATGATTGTAAGGCCTATCGACCCATCTCACTCCTCACAGTTGAGGCGAAAATATTAGCGAAACTGTTGGCCAACAGACTCATCCCTGTATCACTGAACTAGTGCACCCGGATCAATCCGGGTTTATGACGTGACACGATCAGAGAGGACGTAACCCTATTGTCGCTAGATGCTTCAATGGCATTCAATACCATCGAATGGGACTTTCTTTTCGCAGTACTGATGAGGATGGGATTTGGCCCTGAACTTTATAAAGTGGATCCAATTGCTCTATGCCCACCCAACCACGCATGTGACAGTAAATAATCACACCTCTAGGCAGTTCCCATTGGGGAGGGGTACCAGACAGGGATGCCCTCTGTCGCCCTTGCTTTTTGCCCTCGTACTTGAGCCACTGGCGGTTTGGGTCAGGGGGACCCGTTGATCCGTGGTCTGAAGTGGACGGAGAACCATGAGGACCGTATCTCATTGTACGCGGATGATATCCTCTTGTATTTGGCCTCACCCTCACAGTCTCTCCGCCGGGTCCTCCATATATTCCACATCTTTGGCGCTCACTCGGGGTACACCATTAACTGGACCAAGTCCCAGCTCTACGTGTTGTGGGGTGCACCTCCATACAACCCTAGAGGATACGACATACCAGTGACATCAAAGGGCTTCAAATATCTCGGCATATATATCACACCAGACCCGACCCTATTTTATGAGACAAACCTGCTCGCACGCCTGGCACGTCTTCGATCCGACGCAAAACATTGGCGATCCCTCCCCCTTACTCTCTTGGGACGTGCAGCCCTCTTTAAGATGTTGGCACTGCCGCGTTTTCTTTATGCATTGCAAAACACCCCTAACATAATCCCTGACACTTACTTTGCCAACATCGAAAGCGCCGTGCGGGGACTACTATGGGACGGCCGAGCTCCACGTATAGCGATTAAAAAGTTGACGATGGGGTGGTACGATGGGGGTATTGCATTACCCGACATGAGGCTTTATTATCAGGCGTCCCAACTGGTCGCAATCAACAAATGGGTACATGGGGACCACGACGACCCAAATTTCCGTACAGACCGATGGCTTCTGGGACAGGGGGGATACAATAGGGTATTTTACACGAACCCTCGTAAGCTCAACCTCACGGGACCCACTGCACGCACAGTAGACATCTGGCATAGAGTGAACAGGTAATTGGGCTGGCATAACAAACTCACAAGAGCCACACCACTCTGGGAACCAGACTTTCTGGGCCAGCTTAGCAACTGCCCTGGGTTCGACAAGTGGGATCTTATAGGCATCTCGACGGTGGGCGATATGTGGATTGCAGGGAGGTTGGCCACCTTTGCAGACTTACAGAATAAATACCAACTCACACAGACCGAACATTTCGGTACCTGCAAATTAGCCATGCAGTCAGAGCGGTGTTACCCAGGGATGCTCCACTACCCGAGGCCTCTCCGCTGGAGGACAGGCTGATACTCGACCCTATGAATAAAAAGGCCATATCCCTCACATGTAAAAAGCTACTAAATAATCGCCCAGACCCCTTGTTACGCCTGCGGCAATACTGGGAGACGGACCTGGGGGAATCAGAAGACGATGATTGGCGAGATGCTCTGGCCTCCCCCAGGGAAGTGGCTATCCCAATGAGATTGCGCCTGGTCCAATTGAAGATCCTTCACCGTGTATACCTAGATGCAGGGATCTTGGTCAAAATGGGTAGGAGGGCTGACCCCTTGTGCCTCCGACAATGCCACCAAATGGGAACCTTTTTTCATATCATCTGGGATTGCTCAATAGTGCAACGCTACTGGGGCAACGTCACAAAGCAGATGGAGAAAGCAGGTGGTAAGACTCTGAAGGCCTCCCCCCAACTATGTCTCCAAAATATATGGGAAGCCACTGACCTAACGCAAACAGAGAAAACATGGGCCTCATTAGGATGGGCCATCTCAAAACGCAATATTTCACAAAAATGGGGGGTGGGGGTGGTCCCGACTGTACGCGATTGGGCAGTTGACATGGACTGGGCAATGATAGCCGAAAAAAGACGTCTTTAAACACAGGGGCTGCCCCAAGAAATGGGACCGCAAATGGGGGGGTGGAATAGATACAGAGGCGACATCTGCCTATCCCCTACAGTTGAATTGCGCCGTGAACGACACAAACTAATGGATATATCTGATATTAATAATGTGCCCTTATCTGGGGATGAATAATGTGATTACCTGTATATCAAGTACTAAATGCCGCAAGTATCTGTCTCGTAATTTTGACCTAATGTGCGTGAATTATCTAGTGGACATGTCTGATATTACCAATGTGATTGCATGTGGGGGGTTTGTACTGTGATTCCCATATATCATTTGCTCTGAAATATGTAACTGTATACTGTGGACTCATATACTGTTTTATTGCTGCTTTATGGTTTTCTTAACAATAAAAATGTTTAATAAAAAAAAAAAAAAAAGATAGCTCCCCATCAGCATCAGGAAAACTGTGACACGGGTCCTCATCACCAGCAGACTAGACTATGGCAATGCACTCTATGCAGGCACAACCACCAGACTCATGCAAATACTCCAGACAATCTAGAACACAGCAGCCAGACTGAATCTGAACCTGCATTGAGGACACACATCACCCAGCATCTGAAAGACCTTCACTGGCTCCCCGTCCAGAAAAGATGCCACTTTAAGCTTCTGACCCACGTAAGAGATAAAGATGTGGCTTGCTGTATATTTGTGCAGTTCTTGTGCGTGCCCAATATAAGTTTCAGCAATTGTACACTCAATGCTGCAAAGGAAAATAAGGCAGCCACCACACCCTAATTTTATCAGGAAATCCTGACAATAATATATATACACACAATTTTTCCTGAGCACCCTTAATTCAAAATAATGTCCAGCAATTTTTGGTTGTTCCTTTATTTTGTTCCAAACGTTTCTTCACATATAAATCTGTTCTCAGATGTAGATAGGTGGGGAAGATCTGAGACCGCAGGCCTTTCAGAATTCCATTCAATCTTAAGTATTGCTTCAGTGTTGCCCCATCCCATCACCTCGACATCTCATTGCTATTAAATTTCTCAAGTCTAATAAATTTACTCTTACGACCCTTTCTAGTTTTAGGGTTAGCATGACTGATTGCTTTACTGATAGTAATACCTGCACTCAAATTCTTAAAGAGATCTTCGGCAATCCTATCTCTATCCTGATTCGAGCTCATGTTTAAATCGTATTAGGGAGCACTAATTGCAGCAAACATCCTAAAACATAATAGACAAAGATGTGGCTGGCTGTATATTTGCATACAAAGCCCTCCACGACCAAGGACCTGCCTACATGAACCAACGACTGCACTTTTATCGATCAACCAGGAATCTCTGTTCTACACACCTCTCCCTCGCACAGACACCATGTAACTGCAGCAGGCGCTCCAGAGGACGCTCCTTCTCACACCTAGCCGCCAAAGCCTGGAATGCCTTCCCCCTCCTCATCACACCCTCGCTGACCCACTTCAGGAAGGGACTCAAGACCTGGCTCTTCGACTGAGACCTGCAGCACAGCTCCTGGATACGATACCCTCTGGGGTGATTAGCAATGCTATACAAGTACAACTTGATTGATTTATAGTAAAATCGCATAGATAGATATGTGTAAAATTAAAATATACAGTAAGAAATAGGGCCACTGTAATTATGAGGTAGGAGGCGACCATATGCCGCCCTGGTTGACTAGATTAAGCAGCAAAAAAAGACAAATTATGCAGCTTAATCAGACACATTCTGTGATAGTATTACTTAATTATTTGATCCTTTTTACACTTGCTAACACTGTCTGGGCAGAGGTTTCACCTCATCAGTACTAGTTTAACACTCAAATATAGCAATAAGCAATGGAAAGGTGACCAATCACCGTTTGCGAAGGGCTCACCACTGCTCCACAATATGTGTTGGCGTGTCTTTATTAAGTGTTGGTCCGTTTGAGCTAGAAACATGTTATTTTGTTAATATCTGCAGATTATGCAGCAGATGATGGATTATGTGGTACATGCGGCAAATCTATAACTATTTGGAAAATTCAGCAGCCGCAAAATCGAATTATTTCAGTGGCCCTGGTAAAGTAGAAGCTCAGTGTGCTCAGTGTTATAATAATATGCATTTTTATATAGCACTTCATATGGCACTTAAATCGTAATTAACCAATTTATGGTTCGCAAATTACTGAATTTAGGGGATAGAAGACTAAGTCTGCCTTCCCTACAAGCAAACTCTTGACCCAAATACCACTGCCTAAGGAATGTGCTAAATATCAATCAATCAATCAGGGAATTGTGAAGCGTGCTACTCACCCGTGAAGGTCTCAAGGCACTGGGCGGGGGGTAAGCAGCTCCGGTCAGTCGAAGAGCCAGGTCTTGAGGGTGTTCCTGAAGATGTGCAGAGAGGGGGCGCGTCTGATGTCGATCGGGAGCTCATTCCAGGTCTTGGCCGCGATGTAGGAGAAGGCTCTTGCACCCGTTCTGGCTCTGCAGATGCGTGGGGTTTCGGCGAGGTCGGCGGATCAGAGGTTTCTCTTGGGTACGTGGAAGGAGATTCTTTCGTTGAGGTATTGGGGTCAGGTGTTGTGGAGGCATTTGTAGGCATGGGTGAGTATCTTGAAGGTTACTCTCTTCTTGACGGGGAGCCAGTGGAGGTCTCACAGGTATTGAGAGATGTGTTCTTGTCGAGGGATGCCGAAGACGAGTCTAGCTGCGGTGTTCTATATGGTCTGGAGTTTGCAGAGCAGAGACTTGTTGATTCCGGCATAGCGGGCATTTACGTAGTCCAGTCTGCTGGTTATGAGTGCGTGGGTGACGGTCTTTCTTGATTCGGGGGGATCAATTTGAAGGTCTTGCAAAGGATGCAGAGGGTGTTGAAGCAGGAGGAGGTGACAGCGTTGACCTGTCGGGTCAAGGAGAGGGAAGAGTCAAGTACGATGCCGAGGTTACAGGCATGGTCTGTGGGGGTGGGCGGGCTGCCGAGGGTGGTGGGCCACCAGGTCTTGTCCCATGTGGTGGGAGAGGGTCCGATAATGAGGACCTCTGTCTTCTTAGAGTTGAGCTTCAGGCAGCTGCTGCTCATCCAGGATGCGACGTCCTTCATTCCTTCCTGGAAGCGGAGTCTGGTGGTGACGGGATCCTTGGTGAGGGAGAGGATGAGCTGGGTGTCATCGGCATAGGATACTATGCTGAGACTGTGCTGTCTGACGATGGCAGCGAGTGGGGACATGTAGATGTTGAAGAGCGTAGGGCTAAGTGATGATCCTTGGGGCACTCCGCAGTTGATCTCTGTGGGTTCGGAGAGAAAGGGTGGTAGTCTGATTCTTTGGGTTCTACCGGTGAGGAAGGAGTGGAGCCATTCGAGGGTGGTTCCCTGTATGCCGGCATCGTGGAATCTGGTGGTGAGTGTGCGGTGGGAGACGGTGTCGAAGGCTGCGGAGAGGTCGAGTAGGATCAGGGCCACGGTGTGGCCTTGGTTGAGGAGGGTGCGGATGTCGTCTGTGGCGGCGAGTAGGGCGGTCTCGGTGCTGTGGTTGGGAGGGGTCGAGGATGGAGTTCTCTTCGATGAATTTCGTTAGTTGGGCATTGATGGTCTTCTCAGTGACTTTGGCCGCGAAGGGGAGGAGGGAGATGGGTCGGTAGTTCTTGAGGTCCGAAGGACCTGCAGAGGGCTTTTTGAGTAGGGGCTTGATTTCTGCGCGTTTCCAGTCATCAGGAAAGATGCCGGTTTCGAAGGTGGTGTTGATGGTGCGTCGTAGTTCCGGTGCGATGGCGGCGGCGGCTCTGTGGAAGATGTGCGGAGGGCAGGGGTCCATGGGTGCTCCAGAGTGGATGCCTTTCATGGTCGATTAGGTGTCTTCGGTGGTGGGTGGGGTCCAGGCGGAGATGGTGGGTTGGCTGGCGTTGCTGGAGGAGTGAGTGGTTTCGCCGTCTGGTGTCAGTTCGTTTAAGTTGTCGTAGAGGGACTTGATTTTCAGATGGAAGTAGGTGCTAAGCTTGTTGCAGAGGTCCTGGGAGGGAGTGATGTCTGTGGCCTCACTGGGGGGTTTTGTGAATTCTAGGATGATGCTGAAGAGTTCCTTCGAGTGCCTGGAGTTGGCGGTGATCTTGGTCTGGATGAAGGTCCTTTTGGTTGATCTGATGAGTTGGTGGTATTCTGTTATGGTGTTCTTGTATGTGGTGCGGTCTTCTGAAGTTTTGCTGTTTCGCCAGTTCTTCTCGAGGCGTCTGCAGGTGTGTCTGGATTCTTGGAGGTCAGCGGTGAACCAGGTGGCCTTTCTGGGGCACCGTCTGTCAGGGTTGCGAAGGGGTGCGAGTTCGTCTGCGCAGTTGGTGATCCATCTGTGTAGTTCTTTGGCGGTGAGGTTGGCGTCGGTTGAGGTGGGGGGGCATCGCGGTTGAGGGTGGAGTTGAAGTGCTCCTCGGTGACCTTGCTCCAGTTCCTTCGCGGTGGGCGGGTTGCAGGTTTGGGGGTGGTGGGTTTGTCGATGTGGAAGTGTACGCAGTGGTGGTCCGTCAAGAGGGGCTGCGTGGGGTGACTGAAGTGGATGTTGTTACCTCCTGGAAAGATGGGGTTGAGGGTGTGTCCTGCCTTGTGGGTGGGGGTGGTGACGAACTGTTTCAGTCCGAGGATGGTGAGGTTGTCCAGGAGGGTGGAGGAGTTGGGGTCATTGAGGTTGTCGAGGTGGAAGTTGAGGTCTCCGATGAATGTAGTCCATGGAGGCGATGGCGTTGGGTGCGACGAGGTCGGCGATGGTAGTGGTGAATGCTGTTCGAGGTCCAGGGGCCTGTAGATGAGGGTGCCACATTAGGGTGGTTCTGGGGCTGGTCTGTATCTGGAAATGGAGGTGTTCAGTGGTGGACGGAGAGTCGCTCGTGCTGGAGGTGGTGAGTTGGAGGGAGCTTTTGTGTGCGATGGCGAGTCCTCCTCCTGGGCGGTTGGGGCGGTCTTTCCTCTGGATCTTGTATCCGCCGGGGATGGCGGTGGCAATGTCGGGGTCAGAGGTGGAGTTGGTCCAGGTTTCTGTGAAGGAGGCGACATCTGGCGAGATGGTGTCGAGGAGGTCCCAGATCTCTACAGCATGTTTGTACAGGGAGCGCACGTTGAGGAGGATGCTGGCGTCCGGTGTGGGGGCGACGGCTGTGGGGGTGCGGAGGGTGGTGAAGGTTCGGCGGCAGTGTCAGCAGGAGAACTGGCCGAGGGTGGATTTTGGTGTAGACAGAGGGCAGTTGTTGTTCCTTCCAGGGTTGAGTGCGAGGAGGGCAGCTGTGTCGTAGCAGTGGGTGGTCGGAGATCCAGAGTCTCTGGCGCTGGTCGCGGACAGGCGCAGACGGGCTTGCCTTTGGCGTGCCTTTGGCAGTGGCCGCCATTAAGTAGGGAAGGGGGAGGGAAGCGCAGCTGGGAGGCGGGAACGGCAGGGGGGAGGGGCTGCGGGGAGCAGCAGCAGGAAAAGGGCACAAAGAACAAAAACAAGGGCAGAGGCACAAAAAACAAGTAACTAGTAAAAAGGGCAAACACAGAGTCACAGACAAACAGGAACAAAAATGACAATTAAATTACAGTAAAGAGACAGACAAAAGACACAAAGACAAAACAGGCACAACAACGCAGACAGACAATAGTGGAACAGCCGAAGAGCAAGGCTCTCCCACTGGACCACCAGGGATGAGGCGCAGGCAGGAGCCTGCGGGTGGAGGAGGGCCTCGAACACCTACAAGGAGAGAGGTGTCGGGGGCAGCGGCAGGCGACGAAACAGCAGAGCTGGTTGGGCGGAGAGCAGAACTCTGGCCAGGAGGTCAGAGGTCCTGCTCATACACACGAGCAGCGGCCGCCATTAAGTAGGGAAGGGGGGAGGGAAGCGCAGATGGGAGGCGGGAGTTGGAACGGCAGGATAAAAGACACAAAGAAAAAATGGGCACAACAACGCAGACAGACAATAGTGGAACAGCAGAAGAGCAAGGCTCTCCCACTGGACAACCAGGGATGAGGCGCATGCAGGAGCCTGCGGGTGGAAGAGGGCCTCGAACACCAACCAAGGAGAGAGGTGTTGGGGGCAGCGGCAGGCGACGCAACAGCAGAGCTGCTTGGGCGGAGAGCGGGACTCTGGGCAGGATAACTTAATATTGTCTCTAGTGCGGAAATAGTGTAATCATATACATACAACTGTTATATCTTCTGTACTCATCCCATGCTGCACTCAGCTCACTGGTGTCCTCAGAAGTAGACATAATAAAGTCTAAATGTCCCTTACGATGACATCAAGCAGGACACCGCATGTGACATTGTTAACATCGGTAGTCGTGGTATTAGAAACAGATGTCAGAGAGGAGAAAAACAGAGTCCTGCTACCCATATATCCCTGGCTGATGTGCACTGTCCCACGTGCCTTCCATTTTATTATGTTCGTCTGCATCCTTCCTCAAAACTGACTCTGAAAGACTGTGCTCCACCCTTTACCTTCTCGTGTCCACCGCCCACATTTTCCAACTATCTATGTTAAGTCATACCTGCCTTATATCTAATCACTTTCTTCCTTGTCAAATCTGCCACTTGGGAGATGTTCTGGAGGTTTTCTTTGTAATATTATTCCTAACAGCGAGTTTCTACATCATTTTTCTGCAAGTATATACATATAAAAACACAAATATATCATTACTGTGCTTATATCGTGCTATGCGCGGATAGGCACCTGTATGGACATCGCCCAATACATTGACACAAAAAAAACAAGAAACCAACAAAATAATGAATGTAAAAGGAAAATAAAAGCAACTCCCACCTGTACACTGGCACATTTTGAGATTTGCAGCCACCAAGATTATTATTCCTGTTAGAATCACAGAAAGATCCATGCCTTGTTTTTCCTGAAGGAATGCTGAAATAGAATACAGGCCATCAGTTCACGCCAAAAAAAGAGCAACACACACAGACAGAAAACCGCACAGTTATTTAGGCAAAGGAGAGGTGTCCTATAATTGCTGCATAATACACGGCAACAGGTTTGAAAATAGACCAGGGTACCGCTGAGAACCTTGTCTGACATTCAATGCTCTTGCTAACAAACTATTTGTTAATAAACTACTGCACAGCCCTGATTTCCACTACTAGGCATGCACTACTGTAACAAATATTGTAAACGCAAACATTCTGGACAATTGAGCTCCTTCCTCCTTCAGCTGTAAATGAGGTATTAACATTGGATTGCAATATTTTGTAGAGATTTCTTACTGCTTTGCTGCCAGGCATTCACAGTATAATGGATCTTTGTCGAGGAGTTCCTAACATACCCGGAGATGCTAGATACCTGTTATTAAGTACTCTTATAGTATGGCTGAATCAGGAAGTCTTGAAATATGTCATAAAGTGCAGTATTCCATTTTTTACATCAAGCTAAGCTGATATTTGAAATGGTCTATAGCAGTATGTTTTCTTTTGGCACCAAAATGGCCTGTCATACTTTGCAGTGTATTTCACATGGTAGCATATGGAAAGGTAGACTGTAAAACAGCTTTTGCAAAACCATAGACTCTAAAACATAAACTTAAAATCTCAAATTTACATAAATATTTCAGTATAAAAATAAAAAAATCTGTACCTTAACACACTATTACTATTCTAATAAGTATGATATGATATGATAATCTCTTTATTCCGTGATTAATTAAAACCTTTGCAATCAGTTAAAACATGTGTGTAGAAAGCAAAACAACATGATTTATAATACTAGAATTAGTTAAATGCATTTAAAATTTGCAATGTTTCCATAAAATTACAAGAAGAGTAAAAGCAGGCATACAGCACAGCCAATAAGGTGCGTAAGATAGCGAAAGTGCAAAAAAAAAACTTGGGAGTATAAACTCCTAAGCGTTCCTTGGCAATGCCGGTTCCTTTAAAGTTAGTGTTAAGGGTTTTGATCTAAATAGCATTGGAGTCTATAAGTGGGCATCCAAAAGTTCATTGTTGACAGTTGCAATCTGCAGTTCGTCGTGTCATTTGCTCACCCAGTTCATTGCACCCCTTGCCAGGTAATTCCAATGTTAGTGATAGGCTAGTTCCTAGGCCCGCGTTGCTGAGCCTGGGATGACCCGATAGATTTGAGGAGTTTATGTCGACGTTAATGGCCCACAACCCAAGAATGGCTGCTTAAAAACACAAAGGAACAGTAGTAATAGACAAAATTACCAGGGACAATCTCTTTTGAACAGGGTTGTCATAAATAACTCAGAGGACGGTGGACCTAAATTGATGACCAGTTTGTTAGAGTACTTCCGGGGATAGCTTTGCTTTTGCTGCACTCATAAACCGAACAAGGCTGCAGGCCAACCGAACTATTACTATTCTAATAAGTAGGCACTAGCCCTAAATATGCTAAGACAAGACTCAGAGTTACACCAGTAAAATAACCCTCGTCCACATATTTGGGAAGCAAATGCAACATGATTTAGAATTATGTTGGTCAACATTTTTGGAGGGAGATGTTTTAGGTTGAGATATTGGCATTTTATAAAGTCTGAATATCAAAATAAAACCACACATCCTTCTCCGTAGGCTTATATTCATTTCAGGTTTTTTTTTTATTCATAAAGAATTTCAGATTTACTCTGTGAAAGCTGTGAAAGTCCAGCTCTCCAACAGTACCAACATGCATAAGCAGTGCACTTGCATATTGAACAGATGCGAATTTGCACACAATAAACTTTTTTGCCCCCCATCCACCACTCCCATAGGAAAACTATTCTTCCCTGGGGCGAAATCCATTCTCGTAATCCCCGCTTTTTTTAATCTTTCATTCCCATTCTCACACTGCATAAAGGTTTACTTCTGCCCTTGACAGAAGTAAATCTCCCCCTATTTCGAGGTTGATCATTGGACGGAAATAATTGTGTCACATATCCCAAAAATCCTAAATTTGCGATAGTCATAAATTTCCATGGTATTGACACCATGAAATGCCTACTCCCGACACCTGGGAACAAATTTATAAAAACAGATTTATAAGTGCATTTTACACTTGTGAATTGCAAACGCGAGGTTGCCCTTGTAAATCAAGCTATTTGTGCATCTGAATTGAACATAAGTTTGCAAATTGCTTTGTAAATGTGGTCCTTTATGTTTGCAAAAATATTTTTTCCAAAATGTTTTTTCATACCATGTGCAATCAATAGCACTGACAAGTTACCTTTACAGCTCAATTATGTTATATGGGAAAGCGGATTAGGACTTTCGTAAAACTGATAAAATCCCAATCAAATTTATTAAAAGAGAATAAAATCTAATGGTTGAAACTGTCGAAACTGTTAAGGGTATCAGGTGATAGTTTTTAAAACAAACATCGAAAACAATGAGGAACTGAAAAGTCAAAGTTATTGTACGTGCTGTTCATGACTGGTCATAAGTGCTTTTTCTGGCAGACTGCTATGGAGCGAGGATAGGGTAAAACCTATATTACAATTTTACCTCCTGGCTTAGATAGATGGAAGTCAAAATCCTCCAGCAAGGCGATCACTGAGATGAGCTCAAGGAGGGTGGCCTGTTAATTTTTAAGGTCCTGCTGAAGCTTTTTACGTTGGTGCCAAAAACAATAGGGGGAACAAATTAAGAAAAAACAGGAAACTAGCCATCACTGTGGGCTATTTTTCACCTTATCCAGCTCTCAGATTTCACACTGTGACTTAGTCACCTTGCAGTTTAACAGTTTTCACAGCCAGGCAAGACTTCACATGGTGGCATACATGGTTTCTACAGTCGCACTGGTACCACTAACTTTTCTGCAAAAACGGAATTGTGGGAAGAACCATAAAATCTTTCCTGCCTCCTGAGGGCCTTTGTTAAGTAGGCTTTGTTGTCGCATTCCTATGGAAATCAAAAAATGTAAAAGTCTCAATGTCACAAACAGCTGAATATCTTCTCTTTGGGCGCTAATGAAGATCGCAAACTTTCAAGACAAGCTTCTAGGGTTTCAGGCCATAGAATGCAGTGGGAAGTTAGCTTCTCAACCACTTCCTTCTGCAAGGGCTACAGCCGAAGCTCGGTCCCCGTGACTCGCTGGTTCATCTGAGATGCCCTTAGTTCTCTTCTATTTGAAGACTTCGTGGTGGTCAGCTTACCTCACCCCTGAGAATAGTTTTCAGCACTGGAGATTCAGTCAAAAACTGATGTCCCTCAGTCCTTCTCAGGTGACATAGTATGCCTCTCATAGTCTCTTCTGGTCTTGGCTCTAACAGCATTCCAATTTCCAGGTAATGGGAGTCCTGATTAATAACAGTAACCAAGAGATAACTTGTGGTAGATGCTGAAACTATCCATACAGCATTCCCACACTGTGCTCTCCCATAGTTTTCAGTACTTTCTGTATATTCTGACAAAAGCTACACACAAAACATCTTTATTTTGAGTTTTTCAAAATGGTGGCAGAAAGGTTGAAAACCACACTCATGTTCAGGCTCCTCCTTCCTGCCCCTAAGCCCACCTATTCTAATAAGTAGTCAAACTATTATGGGGAACCCTATAAGCCCGGGAACCTGGGAAGATCAATGTTAAAAAGAACAATAGTTCACTAGGAGGAAGTATAAGCCTAAACTTTCTTGGCAAAAATATTGTTACAAGAAATAAATTCTGATTATACAATTAATTTTATTTACTGTATAAACAGTTGATTGTTATGCAAAAGACACACTTGATCAGACTGCAGGAGTTCCAACATAACGGCGCACTGAAGGTGAATAGTGACGAATGTGGAAAGCTGTGCGCTAGTGCTGTGCACAAAATACATCATGCTGCGTGATTGGTCTGAGCGCGGTGGCTCGGCGCTCAGAGAGGGAGTGGGAGCCTGGGCATGTTCTCCACCAGGCTGTAATGCAGCCTGGGTGGAGAACATGCAAAGTGGGCATGACAGTTTGGCCAGCCCGAGACAGCCGGCCAAATCGTCATGCACACTTAAGGTCCTCCCCCTACTGGCTGACAGCCCAGCCCGCCCCGCCCCTGTGTGCCAGTACCGTAAAAACAAAATGATAATAACATTATGTTATTATAATTTTATTTTTCATGTGGGGCGAGGCTCCTCCACCTTAGAGGAGGAGCCGCAACTACTTGCCAACGCTTACTTCCCGTGCCCTCTCCGCCGTTACTCCCCATGCCAGTTTCCGTTTTTTTAACTGATTTGTGGGTCTTTTTTGGATGCCTAGAAGCTGCAATTTGACTCTGGGTCACTGTGCTCTAAACAATGCTGTTTGTTGCGATTTTATATTTTTAAATTTAGCATGCTTAGATGTACTCAGCCCACCTTAGAAAAGTAAAATAAAAAATAAATGTTAGCAGTGTTGTGATGCATGTATTCTCATGCATCATAACACTGAGCCCGCTGTAATATCATGATTTATATGCTCGCACGTGTGATCAGGCATGAGGTACGCGCATGTATACATCATGGTGTTATTTTTTATCAATGCTGTTCAGGATCAGCAATAAATATTTTTTCATATTTACCAATGCTGAACGGCATTAGCAAAAAAGCTTTGGCAAAGCCAATAGGTCTGCCCTGCGAGAGCCAAAAAGCCAGACCTATTGCTTTGCCAATGCTTGTTTTAATTACTTCTATTTCTTTTACTTGTTTTCCATGTTTGCTTGAGGGCTGGGTAGGGCATGTAATGGACTCTTATGCAGCTGACTGGTGAGCTGTCTATTCACACACTTGATTCAACAAAAAGGCGGCGCAGGACGATATCAAGGTCCTCAGTTCCCCTCCTTCAAACAGTCAGTGAAACTATGATAGAGTATGGACAAATAAGGAATGTTCTTTGTTTATCCAAGACCCTCAATTTCCTATAATAGTTTAATGGGCGCATCCGCAAATTGAGCATTTGCAATGAGATTGCTGCAGACCCCTCAGCGCACCCAGCACCAGCCTGTTTTACATTTTCAGTTGCAAGACCCATTCACATAGCACTCAAAGCCTCACTCAAGGTAGGCTCAATTGTACGCTGTCAAACGTACATACACCTGGGAGACATAGAACAGAGAACACCAATCTTATTATGAATTATAAACTTGATCTTTAAATAACTGCCAACACATAAATTCCTGAAGCTTTGGGTCAAGATCTCATATTTGCCGTTACACTGAGAAACAAAATATTACATGCAGGTTGTTTAGAGTAGACAAAAAAGGCCTCACTGTTATTTTTAAAGATTCATTTATTATTGGTCAGTTAGATCATAACCCACTTAGCCAAGCTGAATTATTAGGTTTGAAAACTATGTTCTCCTTATCTAACATTTGAACTGAAGGTTTGGCTCATGGACCATTAAGGTCAGTGGGTAATTTTTTTATCTGCCTAGCAGACTTTCTTGCTCCATTAGCAGTGGAAAGTGCTAATCTACCCTTATAGAATTAATACTTGGGGGAGGGGATCTCTCAGAATGACCACTGTGGCAGGCCTACAGACTAGAGTAGCTTTTCTACTGAAGCTTTTTCTCCAGTTTATCAACATTCCAGACATTCTTTGCTCTGCCTCACCCCCAAAAAGAAGAGGAGAGATTCCACAGTTAGATCCCAAAAGAACGCTGAGCTTTCACATCAGTCGCACCAAAGACCATTGGATGGACGATCAGCTGTTCGTGGGGACTTCTGGGGAAAAGAAAAGCATGGCAATATAAAAGAGGATGCTAACCAGGTGAATAGTCCTCCTCATTAAATTCTGTTACGTGTTGACCATGAAGCAGCTCCCTTAGGAATTAAGAGCTCACTCCTCCGAAGAAAAGGCTACTACTACTGATTGATACCCCTGAATTGAGCTCACCCACCTGATGGAACACATATTAGGTTTGATTAAGAGTAATAAAGTCTTTTCATTGACCAAGACAAATCATTGGACACTTTCATTTAGTGAGGCAATCCCAGCCATTAAAGTAATTCTGTCCCCTTCAAATTACTAGAAGACATGTCTAATCGTAAAATCTACTACCAGTCCTGGCACAATTTCAGTACCTTAGGTATAAGATCACAGGTAAAATTGCATCGACCACTCCTATGGCTCCTTTCTATAATGAAGAGCTCTTACTGGTAAGATGTAATTCTAAAAAACAAGAAAGTCTGGTGATCAAGTGGTTCCCAGCTTCATATAACGGCATAAGTACAAGCATCGTGTGCCTCTAAGAAAATGGTTAGTGCAACTTGATCCTTGTATTACTTTGTGCACTGAATTTCAGAAGCCAAAATCTACTCTGGACTGATGCCATACTTCAGTCTTACATCAGTGCATAGATTCTGATGGTCTGGTGTTAACTGAAAATTTTCAGCAATAGTTCCAAAGGCCTGCAAACTAGCGCTCATTGAATCTCTATTACAAAAGCCATCAGATGTCTCAACAATATTAAGTAATGTTTGTCCAATCTCTAGGCTTCTTCTGCATATTAGACTTGAAAATACCGAATAAAGTATTTGATGTTGATGATGAGTAGATTGTCACTACCTGTTCAGCTTCCATCATTCCAATCAACATTTAGTCAAGTTTCATGTCTTTCACTAAGCAAATAAAAATGAGTTTTATATGCTGTATAAATCAAGTCATAAGCAATCTCTGACATTCTCCCCATTTTATTTAGTGCCGTCATACCGCAATAATACTCTAATGTAGCACTCCTAATTCCTTGCATATGTCTCAGTGGTCCCTAATCAACAAGCTAAATCTTAATCAATGAAATTCTCGTAACATCCCAGATTGTGCAGTTTCAATTTGATCTGGACAAGTTGTTTAGTAAAAGGGAAATTAATTGAGGGTGTGGAAAGAAAATCTATATCTACCCCAATTAAATACTCACCTAATTAAATTCCAAGTCAAAGCTTTGAATATGTTGTAATGATGAAAACTGAATCAAGGCCCCCCGTCAGTTTGATTATCTGCAAGCTAATTAATCATAATTTAATCATCTTATATTTTAGCATGTCTGGAGTTATCATGTTTGATATTAGTCACACTAATTACAAATAATATGCTATAGAACACAAGATCAGTTAGGTCTCTAATCAACTAAAAAGGTTCTTGCTACTACATGCCTAAGTATAGGTATAGAAACAGCATAAAGCAGAAAGGTTTAACCACTCTTTGACAATTGTATCAAGGCACCCCTCCAGTACACTGCCTGAAAGTTTATGAATCATGATTTTAGTCAACTAACCAATTTGGCATGGTATAGATATCAATGTAACTGATTGACCATATTGCAAAAGAACAGGTATACACTGTCTCATAAATTAAAAGAGCTTGGGTTTCTTTATTCTAAAATAAACAGTAAGAATTCAAATCCCCATTGTAAGGGTATCTGTGAAGTAATGCAAGTATATTACAAAACGAGGGAATATCAGTTTACTTGAATTACTATGGTGACTGTTATTACTACAAAGTTATTATAATTATATACAGGTCAAGCACAAACTTTTTTCATTTCTCAACAGATTAGAAGAACAAGCACAAATGGTCCTAACCAAGATGTGAAGCTCTGTACGCAGGAGCTATCATTTTACCAGCTCTTTCTATAGTAGCCCACCAATTAGCGACCATGTGGTCAAACCCAGAAGTAAAAGAAAGTGCTTCCAGATGTTTTAAACAGTCCTTTTAATTGCAGTTGAATCTTTTTTATTCTCATCATTAAGACTATTTTTAAATGCTCTTTTTTATAAAAATGGTTTCCAAAGGATTATGGTAGTTAGAGTATTCTCATGATCTCCGTAAGGAATATTTTGATTTTTTTCCATTCCTAATCTCTAACATCCACTTAAAATAAGGTAATTGCTTAGTTTTATGATTCAAAGAGTTTGGAGACTATTAAAAGGACCGAACTCAGGTGGCGTACTGTAAACTATCATGTAATAATTAGATTTGCTATTGGACAAATTAGCGTCAGTGTCTGATTCTTTGACCTTGAATGTCATTAATAGTTGCTCTAGCCTTTTCAAAATATATTAAATTAATCTTCTAAAAATTGCCTCCTAATAAGCCTCATGACTCAAAGATTATTAATCCAAATAATTTTTGCTAAATATTTCATCACTTAATCTGGGATTGAACCCTGGCAATCCACCATGGGTTCTACTGCGAATGATTGTTTTTTTATTGAATTTTTTTTTTTCTGTTATCTACTTCATTCACCTTAAGGTTGTGATAAACAACTCCAGCCTTCAAACATTATAAATTTGCTTAACCTATCATTTCTTTATAATAGACTACATAAATAAAAACAAATTATGAAATCTAAATTTTCTTCAAGACTGGCTAAGGGATCTAATACAGTTTAATCTCCACGGCTTGTCTTTGGATAGGTTAACTGTGCTATCAGAGACTTTAGTTCCAGTGTATTACTTCTTATTTCTTAAAACATGAGTACAGTTTCATTATTGAATCCCCTGACGTTCATCTTATTTATAATATCCAGCTATTTTATTTAATAATAGCCTCTCCTATCATATTTGTGATAGATGCTACAATTAAGCTTAAAATATGAATTTCTTATCTAGGATATATACTAATAAAATTTATCATTAAGAATCTGGTAAAGTGCATATTGCCTGTTCTTTCCAAGATTAATCCAAAATGTTTGTTTCCGTAACCACTAATCTCATGACAATGGGGAAGTCCTATAATAATACAGCATGTCCAACCCTATTTTCAAAAATAGGTTGTCATGATTGATATTGAGACTGTATATGGATACACATGCCTTTACATTCCATTTACATTTCAGTCTCCTCAAAGCCAAAGCCCATTACATCTACATGAGCAACAAATTATCACTCAGAAATATTATTTAATTTCTACATATATAATGTAGTTGCTCACAGTAAGAAGTATACTTCTCTATCTGTTTTAAGCCCAAATTGAACAGTTCTGAATTTGTTGATCCCATAAGCTTCCCTCGATCTGACAACTGATTCTCCTTATCCCCTCTTGTATTAGGTTTAATGTCTTTTATTTCAATCAATTTCATTCTTTCTACATCTTTTATGGAATGTTCCTTTTTTTTAAATGTACAGCCATAGGAAATTTCGTGTTACAATTGTTGAGTGCTCTTATGTCTTCTTTCCACCTTTCTTTGAGTTTCCTCCTGGTGGAACCAATGTTCTGTTGGCCACAGATGAAAACATTAATATAAATACAGTTGGTGGTGTTACAATTCATGAATGATTAAATGTCATAAATTCTGCAGTAGTTTGCATTTTCAAACTTTTTGACAAGGTGCTTTACAAATTTACAACGTACACAATTTCTACATTTGTAACAACCTTTGGATGGTTCAGTCAGTCAATATAAAATCACTAGTTGGAGTTTTCCTATCTAACCTAAATGTCATTGAATCGCTTGGACTCAAAATTGTTTTCAACATAGGAGCTCTTTAGTATGAAATGATAGGCTGTCTAGGTATGAACTTTGCCAAATCCATATCTAAAGATAAAATATTCCAATGCTTTTTGAGACTCTTATAAATAATACCATTACTAATACTGCATTTTGTGATGAATCTAAGCAGCTCCTGTATTTTAGTTATTTCTTAAGTATTATCTTTCAATAATTAAACTCTAGTTATTTTGCTTACCCTCTGGAAGTCTTTAAGAATCCTGGGCTCATACCCTTTATGAATAAATCGTTCCATTATTTTACCTCCATCCTTCATATATTCATTGGGCATGCTGCAATTTCTTTTAGTTTTTAAGCAATTCCCCCAAAGGAGATATTATTTTTCTGTTTTTTAGGGTGGCCTGACCTTGCAAGTACTATAGAATTTACTGAAGTAGCTTTTCTGAATATTTTGGAACCTAGAGTACTGTTGTCTACCTACAGTTCCAAATCAAGAAAACAAATGTTGGAATTACTAGAGGCATTCATATTTTAGAGGCATTTAGATAATTATGGTACTCTAGTTCTTCCACTGTACCTTTCCCTATGGCAAGGATGTCATCTGTGTATCTGACCCGATACACAACTTATCAACATTATGTGAGGGGCAAGTCCCAGCATGCTGCTTCTCATACAACATGTCATTAGATCAAGCCATGGTCTTGACCAGATGGAAAAAAGCTCAAGTCAAGCCCATTCTGAAAAAGCCAACTTCAGACCCCAGGGTACCCGGCAACTATCGTCCTATCTCGCTACTGCCTTATTTCGGGAAGGCGCTTGAATCCCTGGTAAACAAATAACTCACCGCCCATTTGGAAAACCATGGATTGCTAGATCCATCGCAATCAGAGTTTCGGTCAGCACATAGTACCGAAACGGCAGTAGTAGAGGTGGTTGATAATATCAGACTGGCCCTGGACAAAAGAGAATCAGCTATGCTGGTCCTTCTTGACCTGTCAGCCGCCTTTGACACCATCTCCCATAGCATTTTAGAGCAGCGGCTCTGGGAGGTGGGAGTCAGGGGGAAAGCCCTGGACTGGTTCAAAAACTACCTAATGAACCGTTCAACTACAGTACACATAGACACCCTGGCCTCATGTAGTAGGCCAGTAAGCATAGGAGTTCCCCAAGGATCCATCTTGAGCCCTATGCTTTTTAACCTCTATGTAACACCTTTGGCCAGGGTAATCAGGTCCTATGGCTTTGAGGCCGTGTCATACGCTGATGACACTCAGCTGTTGATCACGTTTGGTCCCGACCCGGCAGACACAATGATCCGGTTTAAAAAGTGCATGATCCACATCAACGACTGGATGGGCAATAACAAACTACAGCTCAACGGCAGTAAAACAGAGATCATTTTGTTTGGGAAGGCTGTAGAGTATTGGTCTAAAAACTGGTGGCCCCAGGCATTGGACCCATGCCCATCCCCCAAACAAGCAGTGCATAATCTGGGAATAACCATTGACAACAAACTGTCCATGAAAACCATGTCAACCTTGTATTAGGCACCTGCTATGGGACACTGCGGAAACTACGTAAAATCTTTAAATGGATACCTGTTGAATCCAGGAAACCTCTGGTGCAGGGTCTTATCGTAAGCCGTCTAGACTATGGGAACGCTTTATTGGCTTCCCTAAACGAAGATCTTTTTTCCAAACTGCAGATTCTGCAGAACACTGCAGCCAGACTTGTCTTAAATCTTCCACCACGATCTCCCTCAGCCCCCAGTCTGAGGATCCTCCACTGGCTTTCGGTAAGAAAGAGAGGCCGCTTTAAAATCCTTTGCCTCACTCACAAGATCATATATGGAACGGGACCCTGTTATCTAGCGAAAAAGCTTAACAGGTATCAGCCAGGAAGACTGCTTAGATCCAGCTCAAAATCTCTTCTTACCCCACTACGAATCCGCACTGTTCGAAGTGGATTCGTAGTGGGGGACGATCCTTTTCCTTTCTTGCTCTCGAGCTTTGGAATAAGCTTCTGTCTCATCTCCATTCCATCGCTGACCACAGGCGTTTTCGGAAGGAATTAAAAACTTGGCTATTTGACCAACAGTAACGCTGTCCAGTTCTGACCGCCAGTCCCCTGGAGTTCTGCAAGCGCCATGAGACCTTTTTGGTGATTTGTGCGCTTAACAAGTTTCTATAGCGCCGGGACACCTCCTTGGAGGTAGCTGCTCGCGCTCTATAAATGGCTGTATTATTATTATTATTATTTGACTGACTTGACTGACTGACAAACCCATAATAAGGTTTGCAAAAACCGGACCATACAGCAAACATAAATAGGAATAATAGAAAGCTGATACAGAAGTTAAAAATTAACCAGAACTAGGAAGCTTATTATTTGTTGATGCATAATTGCAATTATAACCAAACTAATTATCCAATACATCAACTAGTCCATAACCATGCTAGAATGACCTTGCATTTCCTTGTTCCCCTTGAGAAGTCATTTTTTTAATTAAATAACAGATAAAGATTACTGTACTAGATGATGTTGTACATCATACTTAAATCTATTTTCTTTTTATAATCTCTTCCAGTGCCAACCTTAGTGTACCACCACTAGGTGGAGACTCACTAAGAAGCGGTGTTTTAAGTCAATGTAGCATTTTGCTGCTGGAACGCTGAGCATTCATGCACTGCTCCTGGTTTCATTCTGATGAGTTCTATGGCCACAGTTCAACCTATGGACAGCAGTAAAGTACTTCCTACTGTGATTTCCTTTCAATCATATGACACCTATGATGAGACCATAGTCACTGAGACCATAGTCACTGAAATTCAATCTTGGCAACCTTTATTGTCCGATGGGGTGCCTTAATGTACCTTCTGAACAGGTTCCAATACTCACACGTGATGAGAGGTGAAATATCTTTAGAGAAACTTCCCTAAAACCTGCAACTTTTAGGTGAGTGAGGGGGTACAAATAGCGCTAGTGAATTAAGAGCATGTATTTGTATTACTTCAGAGTTTCGGTGTTTACATATGTTATATGGAGCATATTTCTGAAAGACATACAGCCCTGCTTCAATTTAGGAAAAGAAATGAAGGCATAGCCTTTAGAATAAGACTGCATCACTGGACAGTAGCAGTCGACTTCCGCTCTCACATCCCAGTTACTCCTCCAATCACTAGCTGCCTGTATCGTTGCCTTTCACACTGTCCATCGCTCCACCAAGAGTTGCACTATACAACTACCACTTACATACAATTCTGTAAAATGTATTTTCCTCTTCTCACCCTGGTTGTGCTTGAATTTTTGGAAGACAAGATTGTGTGACCTACTTCAGGTGGAAAAGTGTGGCGATTGAATTCAAAATAGTGCTTAATTTGAGCTGATGGTTCCGGTGCTCAGCACCGGCACTTAATCATCAACACCACCGCTTTTCATGAGAACCAGTTAAGGACACATTAATTTATGGTATGCACGGAGAGATTAAGTGATTTGCCCAGAATCACAGGATGTTGAGCCGACGCAGAGTCTCAAACCTGATTCTCCAACTCCGAAGTCAGCAGCTCTGCCCATTACACCACGCCCTCTCCCCACTTTTATAAGTAAGTAGTTGTTTCTGTTTTATGTGGCGCTAACAGGAGAAATGGGCTGATGCAAGCTGCCTCCTGACCAGAGCCCCAGCACTTTTTTTTTTTTTTTTTACAAATTAATCACTGATTCAAAAGTTGTGCGGAGAGAACTGAGAAGGCTCGTTGGCTGTCTCTAAATTTAGACGATTGAGGACTGATGAAAGATTGAGCTTTTGAAAATCCCCGACGACATGACGAAAAGCAGTGTCTGAAAAGAAGACGCGTAGTATTGCACAAGCCTGGATGTAATGGCTTAAACCTAATGTGACTAGACACTGGGAGAGCTGGTAGCAGAAGAGGTGCATTCCACTGTAAGCCAGTTACAGGACATGCTGCTGCACTCTGAACTCGCTGCTGGAAATGGTTGAAGTAAGCAGGCTTCCCAGAACAAAGCCTCTTCCACAGCTCAGCCAGGGGCAGCCTAGTACAATGACTAAAGTCACTCTTTGAGGGGGAGTGGGGGGGGGGGGCAATGGGACACGTTTCTAGTCCCTTCCTCCACTGTGCTCAGCACTGTCTGCCAAAAAAGTGAGCTTTTGTTTACAAATGCATTCGTACGGTCTAATTGGATTTTCTTTAATTTCACGAAGGCTCTTCCTGCCTTCTGAACTTTCCATGTTCAAAGCTTGCTTCCGCAACAACAACTGTTAAAACAATTGCTAGGGCAACTAGTGCCAGAGGGTGTTCCTGTGAGCTTGTGTGTGGCCTGTGAGCCAGAAGGTAAACCCCATAATGTGGAAATTATGATGTGAAGTCATGGGAAAACGTAATGATTTGGAATGGTAATGATGTAAAACAATGGGCCTGTTATACTGCTGAATAATGTTGATCCCAGCACTGAGCTTTAGAAAGAATGTAACCTATCAGAGCTCTGTTTGGCGAAATCTACGCAGTTAAGAACAATTAGAGCACTGGAATGAGCACTAAGCCGTGAAATGGAGTGGTAGTGGGCAATAATTGCCGGTATTGGCCTGCTGCCATGAACATTACAATGCTTTCAGCTACAGCCTCAGCCTTTACTCAGGACCTGTGGTGTTGTGCATGAAGGAGGGGCAGGTACGGCTTTCAGTGGTGAAGTGTAATGGGAGCGGCAGCTTCCCCTCCCCCTCCTCCAGTGCCATTTGCAGGAGCTGCCATTCAGTTAAAGTGGTAGCCGAGGGGTGGGGGAGGCAGGGTTTTCATCACCTCTATCTGGTCTGGACTCTGACACAGTGCCATGCGGCTGTGCCCCTGCCTCTCCAGTCTGTGGAGAAGGAGGACTCAGTAGTTTGGCGGGGCAGAGCTGGAGACAGAGGATGGTATCTCCTCCCTATAACCCCCCTGCTCACCCTATGACCCCCTCCTCTCACACTGTCAGCAGGGGTTGCCCGATTCAAACTGGGCAGGCCAGTGCTTAATTTGAGCTAGTAGGGCTCACTGCACTTATTTTCGGGACCTGGTACTTTTCGTCATCAGACTTTGATCCAGAGCAAAAGAGACAGAAAAACACAAAAGGAAAACAGTGACAAAGAGAGAAATCTCGGGGATGAAATAAAACCTGCATGGGTGAAATAAAAAGGCAGAGAACGTGCGATTGTGGAAGAAACAGCAGGACCTGGAATCAAGGCTCAGGCCTGCCAGTGCAGCCTGTGTGGGCAATTTCAAACTGCCAATTCAACCTGCCAAATAAGCCTTTTGACAGGCCTAAACCTCCCTTTTTAATACATATAGGTCACCCCCATGGTAGGCCCTAAACAACAGTTTGCATTGTATTTAAAAGATAAGGCTTATAGTTTTAGGGTTTACATGTCCTAGTAGTGAAACATTACCAAATTCGTTTTTTTACTACTGTGAGGCCTACCTCTCCCACAGGATAACATTGGGTTACCTTATTACATTTAGCAAGTGCCAAGTAGACATGTCACTTTTGGACTAAAATGAATTGTAATTTAAAATCATCTTTAATGGTATAGTCGGATTTTAGATTGCATTTTTGAAAATGCCTCTCCTAGACAGTTGGCATTTTCCTGTCCTAAACTTTCTGAGGCCTTCTATAAGTCTCCAGCTGCCTGGGCCTCTTAATTGCTCCCCCTTCAGGTTTGCATATTGGGCCCAGACAGTGAAAAACAGGACCTGGGTGTAGCTGGGAGAGGGCTATCCTGCCATGATGGGAGGGGTGCAGCTGTTCCCTGCCCCTATTACATTTCAAAGGGTTGCCTCCAGCACACTCAGAAAGGAACTTGACATCAGCCTATTATCAGCCTAGACCACTTGGAGTCTGGGCAGAGGAAGGAAGGACATTTCCAGAATCAGGTTTAACAGTAGTCTAGACGTTGCCCCCACTTCAAAGGCTGGCACTAGGTATACATATTGGATTCTCAGAGCAACTCTGCAGTACACTCCTGGACCTGTGGGCATTACAGAAGAAGGACTGCCTTGCTCCCCAGAGTATTTCCCTGCTGCTTGATGTCTGTCTTGTTCTTCAGAAGACAGCCCTGCTGCTTGAGGCCTGCCCTGGTCTCTGAGTAGAAAGACTGGACCTGCTCCCTTCATTTTATGCTAATCTGAGTGACTCCATTGGTCAGTCGGCTGACCTGTTTTGAGCTACAGGGACACAACAAGCTCCAGAAGCCTCCCTGCAATGGCATAGCTGACCTGCTGAAACTGGCACTGCCTGGACCTGCACTGGACCTGGGCCTGCCTGAGCTCTGCTGGCCTCTACTGGAGTGAATTTCTGATCATCAAGAAGGGCCTCCACAGGTCCTGGACTCTAGGCTGGCATTTGTTGAGCTCTTCCTGTAAAATTCAGAGTTTTTTAACTCTGCACGCCAGACTTGGAGAAGGTAGTTTTTTTAGCAGGACTAACATGGTACCTGTATCTGGCCCACACTCCAATGCAGTCGGCCTGAACTTGTGGCTTTGTTCCGGTCTAGTGTGACCAGTTAACTCCAGTTAGCCCTTTCAGCTTCTTGGCGCTATTTTCACTTAAACCTTTAAAACTGCATAACTCTGGGTCTATTGTTTGTACTTTTGTCGCTTTGGTCCCATTTCATTTATTAAAATTCACAGTATTTTTCTAAATTGGTGTGGAACAATTCTTGTTGTTGTGCTTTACTTTATTACTGTTCGTGTGCTGCATAAATGGTTAAGTCAGTGCCTCTAAGTTAATCCTGACTGCTTTTGAGCCAAGGTGCCAGAGGGTTAAGCACAGGTTAATTTAGAGACTTTTGTGATTCACCCTGATAGGGATTGTGGTTGATGCTTGAGAATCTCCCCCAATCAAAAACCCAATTTCTTACAGTTACATATCACAACTAGGGCCCCCGGTTTTATGGTATTTATTTTTTTGCCATTTCCGTCTGTATTTATCCATATTAATTTTTTTACTAATTTTATCTGTATCTATCCATATTAATTTTGGGATTTGTGGAAAAATTAAGCAGAAATTAGTATATTTCCACATTTATTTAACCAATAAATATACACTTTTGCTTTAATGTCTGCCAGGTTTCAGTGCTGTGAACACCCGCAGAAGATAAATCAGTGCACTTATATGAAAATATGCAAATTTCAGTATCAACCTTGTGCATAGCTACGGCTGTTAAAGCCTCTTTACTAGGGGGCGTGGTTTGAGCCGCCGCGAGATGGCTGCTCTTTGCTGAGGCTCCGCGCCCGAGCGGGACCTCTTTCGTCCGATGGAGCGGCATTTCATCCCGGTCTCTGTTATGAATTGAGGCATCCACAAAGTAGGCGCGGGGGAACAGGTAGCTTCTTCATTTTTTGACTTTTGTGCTGTTCTTTGCCTGTTTTCCCCCACGCCGTATCCACATCATATTTTTCTGGTGGCGCCCGCCATTTTGAATATCGGCGGGACGCGAACCCTCAGCGCTGCTTCCCCGGTGCTGCCCGCGGCGAAGACTTTCTGCACTCCGCTGTGGTACATTTGGGGGGCATTTCTTCCTGAAGGGACAAATATATTTTAAGAAGCCTTACTTTTGTGGCACCTGTCTCCTCACCGCTCTTATACCTCTGCAAGCGCTGCTACTCAGGAAATATGCCGGTATTGTGGCGAGCTCTTCTTTGCTGAACCTGCTGTTACCACAGTTTAACTCAACGCTGCATCACTGTCCTGATTTGCCGCTTACGAGAATACCTTCACCTGTTTAGCCAATGTATTTCTCTTACACACATGCAAGATAGCACCTTGTTTATGCATATTTAATAAGTCATTGGGACTGTTTATTCTGCTCAGCTGGAGTCATATGGCGAAGCAACTTATGTAATACCATATAGCCCTAGTTTTATACCTCATATTTGCTTCTTCCCTGGTCAATGAACTGCATCTTGATATCCATGGTCGAATTGCCCTCTTTAATGGTTCAGAGTTATTTTCGGATATAGGAAGGCTAATACAAATTTCAGTGGATGATTACTGATTTTTTCCATAACTGTATGTACTAGCAGCGTCAGTCAGGTTATTTCAGTTTTGTTGGACGAGGATCAAATATTTGATGGCTGTCTGTTCGACCTGTACTTGCTCTTATACACTGTCTATTCTTTGAATATCTCATTATCTCAACACGTTCATTGTATGGAGCACTCTTACTCTCTTTGTCACCAAACTCCTTCGACAAATATGTCCTCCTCTCGCAAGGAAACCAATCCTGTTGCTCCCCCTAAACGTCATAAGAAAGAACCTAACTCGCCTACCAAATCGCCTTTACTATGGAGGATCTAATGGAAGAGATAAAGCTGATTAAACCTTTCGTCATTGAAACTAATGCCACCCTTCAAAAGCTGGATGAGAAATGGTCTAGCTTGGATTCACGAATGTCTGCTGTGGAACAAAGGATTAGCGACACTCAAGACATGATACCTCAAGTTGAGACTATGTCTAAAGAGATAGCACTCCTTAAGATGCAGACTGAAGATTTAGAAAATCGCAATAGACGCAATAACCTTCGAATTTATGGTATTCCTGAGGGAGAGGAAGGGTCAGACATGCTTGATTTCCTCAAAATCCATATCCCTAAAATTGTTGGTCTTAAGGATGGCACTATTCTTAATTTACAGCGCGCTCATCGAATCGGACCAAAAACCGGAGGTTCCTCCTCTTCATCGTCAGTAAATCGTCCCAGAGGGATAATCATTCTATTCTTGGAGTATACTGAACTGTTGATGGTCCTTTCAGCGGCAAAATCAAGAAAACAGATGTTATGGTCAGGTCAAAAGGTTTTCATCTCACAAGATGTGGCTCGTGCCACTGCGGCTCGTCGCAAGGAATTCCTCTCTCTTCGCCCAGCTCTACGCTCTATGAATGCCCGTTATGGCCTAGTTCATCCCTGTTTCTTCAAAGTAACATACAAAGAGAGGTCCTACTCTTTTGATCGTCCTGAGGACTTGAGACAATTTATTTCTCGCCATAAGGGAGATGAGATGGACTTTGGAGGGTCTTGAATGACATTGTCGATTTGTTTTTTGTTTTGTCCTCTGAGATAAATGCCTTCTATTCAATTGTTCTGCAGCTATATGTTCTGCTTGTCGTTATCTTTATGGTTTACTATTGTTGTCCTTTTTCATCATTATGGCTCGTTAGCCTAGTTTAGATGTTATTACATTATATGATTTTACCCTTGTTTTTCTCCGCAGATGTTTCCTCCTTGTGTTGATATATTCCCCAGATGCCTCTCTCCTCCTTGCCCTCTCGTTCCATTCCTAATGTTCATGGTCACCCCTTGCGTGTGGTAAGTGTTGAATGTTCCATTGGCTATCTTGGGAGTATGTTGTTTCCCTGTTTTATTGTTCGTAGTTGATCTTATTTGTGCCTGTTATATAATGGGTCTTTCCCGATTTGTTCTCTATTTTATGCTCCTTTTTCACTTATTCTTTTCTTTTTTTATTCAGAGGTTTCGGTTGCTCTCGGATGTCTTGGCTGGTTTGGCTGTCTGTCTTCTTACGCGGCTTCCCTCTTCCCCATGTTATTTTTCTCATTTTGGATACTTATTTGGTCTTTTTTGACTGAAGTCTTTCGGCTTCTAGTCAACTGTCCGCTCTCTATCTCTTGTTTCTTTTGCTTTTTCCTTTGCTCCTCTTTCATTTGTTTACTTTTTTTCTTTTTCACCCTCCCCTGTTTATTCTCTAAATTTGTTACTCCTTTTATTCTCATCTTACACATTTCTTATCTTCTCTTTTCGTATTATCTTATCTTAATTCTGTTTTTCTTTTTCCCCTTTATCGCTTTTTTCCTCTCTAATTTCGTTCCCTATTTTTTGATTGTATCTTCATTTTTTCCTACTTTGTTCTTCTTTCTTGTAATCTTTATCTTTTATTATTCACATACTTCTTTGTATGTTCAATTGCAAATTTTTCATTGCACTCATGGTCTTGATTTTGGTTGTTTTTATATTGACTATATAATTTTTGTTGAATTATCTAATATTGTTACTGGTACTAATGCCTCTTTTGCCTCGTAATGTCTGATAATGTTCGTGATTATTTCATGGAATGTGAAGGGGCTACGTAATCCAGTTAAAAAACAGCGGGTACTTACCCATCTCTCTAAACTTCAATGCAAAATTGCTATGCTACAAGAAACACACCTTACTGAGAGTGATATTAATTCCCTTAAAAAACAATGGGTAGGTCATGTTTATAGTTCTCCTTCCAAAGATAGGAAAAATGGTGTTGCAATACTCTTTCACAAATCCTTATCCCTCACGATAGAAAAAGAGGAAAAGGATGGAGATGGTCGATGGCTCCTTCTTCATACTAATATTAATGGGTCCCATGTTTCCTTACTCAATATCTATGGCCCCACAGGCATTGACTCCCAATTTTGGCAATCTATGTCCCAAATTCTTCATACTTGTTCTAGCTCTAACCTCATAGTGGGTGGTGACTGTAATCAGGTTATGGATCCTTTCACCGATAGGAAATCATCTTCTAGGTACATCCCCAATAAAATGCAAAAAACTTTTGTTAGGACTATTCGTGCACGAGGCCTAGTAGATGCCTGGAGAATTTTCAACCCAGATAGTTTAGAATATACATTTTATTCCCCCTCCCATAACTCTACCTCTAGAATAGATTACATATTTTTAAGTCCACTTCTCCTTTCCAACCTTTTACACGCAGAGATTGGTTCCATTCTCATCTCTGATCACGCTCCTGTTTTGATTAGTTTAGACCTTCCCTCTTTACCTTCTAAATCTCGTCGTTGGCGTTTTAACAATTATCTTCTTAAAGATCCCTCCTTTCTAGGCCGCTTTAAAGATTTTGTTTCTGAATTCTTTCTTCTTAATTCTACTCCTGATATGCCCTTTCATACTATTTGGGATTTCTTCAAATCAACAGCCAGAGGCTTTATTATAGATTATGTAGCTAGCAAAAAGAAAAAGTATCGCAAAGAATCTATTTCGCTACTCTCTTCTATTAAAGAATTGGAACATGCTTATTTTTCTTCTAAAAATGCCGATACCCTCAAGAATTTAGTCCAAGCAAAACTTGACTTTAATAGGAAATCCACGGAGGAGGCCTCGGGGACGTTGTTAAAAGTGAACTCTAAATTTTATGGTGGTCGCAACCGAGCTGGTAAACGTTTGGCGAACTACCTGAAGGTTAAATCTCAAAGATCTAGAGTAGTCAAGATTATTGATGACAAGGACATTCCCCGCCTTAAAGATGAAGAAATTTTAACATGTTTTACAGATTTCTAAAAGAACCTTTATACCCCTGAAACTTCCCCGTCTGACACAAATCTGGATTCTTTTTTCAATTCACTACCTCCCCGCTCCTCTCCTCTTCCTGACTGCTCAATTTTGGAAGGAGATATTTCTCTTTCTGAGATTAAATCCGCTTTGTCCATATTACCTAAGGATAAGGCTCCTGGTCCTGATGGTCTCACTGCTGAGTTCTATTCTTGCTTTTCCTCGGTTCTTCTGCCCCATCTTTTATCTCTTTTCCAACATTTTGTTCGTCATGGTGAAGCTCGAGGCTCTTTTCTTGAAGCCATGATTTGTCTTATTCCTAAAAAAGATAAAGATCCGTCCCGATGCGCCAACTACCGTCCTATATCTTTGATTAATCTGGATTGTAAGCTCTTTGCCAAGATATTAGCCCTTTGCATCAATCAGGTCCTTCCTGATTTAATTGGCTCTGAACAAACGGGGTTTGTTAAGGGAAGGATTATTTCTGAAAACTTTCCTCAATATTATTCATCTTGCAGCTAAGAGTTCTTCCCCTATAGCCGCCATAACCCTGGATGCAGAAAAAGCTTTCGACCGCGTCCATTGGCTTTTTATGATGTGCGCCCTTAAATGGCATGGTTTTTGTATTTCTATTCTATCCCTTATTAATCTATTATATTCCTCTCCGACCACTTCAGTCTTTGTTAATGGCTCACAATCTTCTTATTTCCCTTTACAAAGGGGTACCCGTCAGGGATGTCCTCTTTCTCCGTTACTTTTTATCCTTTCTCTTGAACCTTTTCTTCATTCCTTGCAACACTCCGCCACATTCCGTGGCTTCACGCACAAATCTGTTGAAATTAAGTTTACTGCTTACGCTGATGATATTATGTTATATGTCTCTGATCCTTCTACTTCTATGCCTGCTTTTACCGAAATTCTCTCTTCTTATGCGGCCTTGTCAGGGTATAAATTGAATTTTTTCAAATCTGAGGTGCTTCCTTTAAACGAATATTGTTTAAGAAGCATGTTTGAGGGTATTGATTTTAAATGGAATACTAATACTATTACATGCTTAGGTATTAAGTATTCTTCTACCCTTGCTAAAACGATTCACTTTAATTTGGAAGAGGTCTTATCAAAAGTTAAGAATATGACAGATAGATGGTCCCCTCTTTTTTTATCGTGGTGGGGTAGATTAGACACTATTAAAATGATGATGCTTCCCGTTATTAATTTTTATTTATCCATGCTACCAGTTAAATTACCATTGAAGTTTTTTAAAACCCTTAATGGAACTCTGAGTAAATTTCTCTGGAACGGCAGGAAGGCTCGTATTTCTTTAGCCCTTCTCTCTGCCCCAAAAGATCGGGGTGGCGTCCATTTTCCCAATTTTTGACAGTATCATTCTTCTTTTCTAATATATCTACTTCGGGTGAAGTTCTCTCTTCTGTTTGGTATAAGTTGGAGGAATCTCTGATTTCTCCTTTCCCTTTTTCTCTCTTAGCAAATTTTACCCATCCTCCTCGCTATTTCAATTATTCAACGATTTCTAAATTCATTTCAACTTTTCATCCTATTAAATGTAAATCTCATACTCCCTTACAGATATTTTTAGATTTTTCTATTTGGCATAACAAAAATATCAAATTATCCAACCGCACTATTTTTTGGAAAGCATGGACGGCCAAAGGGATTTTTCAAGTTAAACAATTAATACAGAATTCTCGTTGTCTTTCTTTTCAAGAGGTTCAGTCAGCATTTGACCTACCTGCATCTTCACTACATAGATACGAGTCTCTACGACTGCTCTTAACGGATCAGCTCTCTCTATTATCTAGTTCTCCTCTTCCCCCTCAGGATCCTCTGTTAGAACCATTATCCACCTCCCCTTTTATTAAAGCCTCCCAAGTTTACAAATACCTACATTTTTCTTCACCTAGTCGCCCTAAAAGTAAAGTTGAGCTTTTATGGGAATCTGATCTACAACGCACCCTTTCCGTTCATACTTGGAACTCCATTTGGACACGCATACATCACACCTCTTGTAATTCTAGCACCACTCAGACCCTTTATTATTTTTATCATAGATTATGTTTAACTCCATTATCAATTTCCAGGTATAGTTCACATCTATCCCCGAATTGTTGGGTATGTCCTTCTACTCCCGGCTCCTTTATGCATTCCGTTTTTCTTTGTCCTAACATTGCCCGTTTTTGGACGATGGTTTGTGAATCAATTTCCTCCATTTGTAATATTAAGTTTTCTTTTGACATATACTCCATATTTCTGGGGAGCAATTCTGCAGAATGGGTTGGTTCCCGCAGAGTGGATATATTTGTGGACTTGTTAATTGCTATTGCATTTCAGGTAATTACCTCTAATTGGAAAGATGCCTCTAAAGTTTCCTTCTCAGCCTGGTGGAACCTTCTTTGTTATCATCATAGACTGGACAGAGCTTCTTCCAAAACTTCTCAACAACTTATTCGTAAAGAAGCCTTCTGGTCTCCACTTACTAGCTATTTATCTGCATCTGCACTGCGTAATCAAAATAGCTCTTTTGTTTATCAACCACCATGAGTACCTTATTCTTTTATCGTTTATCTTTTTTATTCTATTTCCTTTGATATGTCACATATACAGTTATTACTCTGTTTTTGGATACCAATGTGATTATTATAAGATTATTGTTCTATTGTAATATTAGATGAAGATATTATTATATCTCCAATTTCTTTTCTTCTTTCCTTTCCTCCCTTTCCATTTCGTTTCTCCTTTTTCAGTCTTTTCCTCTTTCTTCTTTAGATTTTCCTTTCTTCTGTAAAATTCAAAAATGTAAAATGCTATTTATTCTTTCAGGTACAAATTTTATTATTGCTTTTCTTTGTGGCATATCTTTAGATTCATGATAACAAGTTTTATGATACTTATTCCACCAATTTATTTATTCAGTTGTTTAATTAATGCTACTTGTTTTATATGCTTTGTGGTATATCGTACCCATGTTTCTAATTACTTTAATAAAGCTCTTTAAACTAAAAAAAAAAAAAAGCCTCTTTACTAAAAGTCCTTTCTTTTTTAACCCTCTTATCTATTAAATCAACACATCTATTGGCCTGGCAGTCATGGCAGACAGTATTTAGAATTACTCAAAAACCAACCATATTTCCGTTTTTATCCACATTTAAAAATAAATACAGACAAGAAAAATAACGTTTTCTGTCTGTATTTATCTGTAAAAATCAGTAAAAACAGAAAACAGGGAGCCTTAATCACAACCAATAGGTAAATAGAAAACACTTCACATGGCAATATGACTTGTACTCTACATCTAATGAATATGCTGTACTATGTCTTACACAGAAAACAATACGATATTCAAAATACAAACAGCACATCCATTCGGCAGAAGGAAGTGGCCTTTAATTTCTATTCAATTATAAGTCTGTCCTCTCTAGGAACATCAGGAATAGAAATGATTAAATTTTTTCAATATTACAGAGTGAGCACGGCCATAGAACTAACTGAGTTTCATACTATTACATAAGCAATGAAGTTCACATCTGAGGCTCTGCAGTGCACAGGTAAGGAGGGTGAAGACTAGTTAGTGTCTCCCTCTGGAAACCACACGCATCTTAAATGTGCAAACTGAAAATATGAGTTGGCCTAAGCAAACTATCATCAAGTTTAACAATACTTCATATATTAAGCATACTCATAACACAATTGTAATTGCGACTCTCCAGTATCATTTAATCTGCAGAATTATTGTAGAGTCTGCTTCCACAATACCACGGAAGTCTAGTCTTCGTTCCACTACTTGCCTCTTTCATCCATTACCATACATTTCCTGCACTTTTATCTCACTCTTGTAGGTTCATTTTCATCTCTGCTTTCTCCCTTTTTCTCAGTTTTTTCCATATTTTTCTTCCTTCTTCTTTCCTCTTTTTCTGCCTTTCTCTATTTTGTTCTGGGTTGAAATCTGATGATGGAAAAATAAGTCCTGGTCCCTGTAGGAGAGTGCTCCTTTTTAACTTGGTCACCCCCAATTTGTGCCCACTGGTACTGATGTTCTTGTCTGAATGTGCACTGGGTCCCTGCTAAACAGGCCCCAGTGCCAGTGTTCTTTCCCTAAAAACTACAACATGCTCAATTGTACCCCATTAGGCAAGGACTTTGGCACCCTTGTAAGTCTGAGGCCTTCAATGAGTTTCCAGCTGCCTGGGCCTGTTAATTGCTCCCCCTTCAGGAAGGCTTATTGGGCCCTGTTAGAAATGGGGGTCTCTAGTTGGCAGAGGTAGGTACCTTTGCCCAAATAGGGACCCTTATTTCCAGTCAGGATAAGGGAGTTACACTCCTAAAATAACCCCTGCTCACCACCTTGGTAGCTTGGCACGAGCAGTCAGGCTTATCTTAGAGGCAGTGTGTAAAGCATTTGCACATAACCAACAGTAATACAGTGTAAGCACTACAAAAGGACACCACACCAGTTTAGAAAAATATCCAATATTTTTATATACTTAAAACAAGACCAAAAACGATAAAAATCCACAATACAGTACTTAGAAATCTTCAGTTATCAAAATAACCTTGAAAAACAGTTCCTTGAAGTCGATAGCTCCCTCTGGGACTATCACGGCGTTGTGAACAAACAAATCCAAACAGTTCTGGCTGATTACGGCATCGCGGGCCAGCTACGGTGTCGGGAAGACCCGCAAAACAGTACCTTTAGAAATGCAGGGCGTCGGCGACCTCTTCGTTGAGCTTCCGAAAGCCCGGCGTCCGCAGGCGTCAGTTCCGGAGGTCGGTGCAGAAGTCGTCGGGCCCTTGAAGTCACACGCGTTGCAGATCGAACTCCTCGCGGTTGAAGTCAGGAGCGCTGGCATCGGCAGGCGTCGGGGTCTGCGGTGCGAAGTGCAGAGGTGCGGCGTGCGATGCCCTCAGGTCGCGGTGCAAGCAGCGGCTCGGTGGCGGCGTCAGATGGCGTTGTCAGTGAGACCAGGGTCGCGGTTCAAAGTGATGAGGTGCTCGTCGCGGTGCTGGCAGGTCACGGTGCAAGCAGCAGCGTTGTTGTTGCTGAAGCGCTGTCGTCTGCACTGCACCCTGCCCACAGGGGTACCTTGGGCCTACCTTAGGGGTGATTGACATGTAAGAAAAGGGAAGGTTAGGGCCTGCAAAGTGGGTACACTTGCCAGGTCGACATGGCAGTCCAAGACTGCACAGAGGCTCTGCAATGGCAGGCCAGAGTTACATTTACAGGCTGTTTGTGTGGGTGGCACAATCCAGTGCTGCAGCCCACTAACAGCATTTGATGTACAGGCCCTGGCACACTCAGTGCACTTTACTAGGGACTGACACGTAAATCAAATACGCCAATCATGGAAACACCAATCCATAACACAATTTACAACAGGAGCACTTGCACTTTAACACTGATCAGCAGTGAGAAAGTGCGCAGAGACACTAAGCCAGCAAAAACAGAGTCAAAATCCTGTAGGTCAGAAAGCAAAAACTCAGGGGAAACATGTCAAAAGATGCCAAGTCTAACACATGTCCCCTCCAGCTGAAAGTAGGGAGAACTACCCAACCTCCAGTTCTCTTCACTAAGGCAGAAGAACCTGGACAGACTATCTGCATTGGTGTGTTCTGTGCCAGGGTGGTGTTCCACCTTAAAGTCCATTCCCTGTAGGGAGATGGACCACCTCAGCAGTTTTGGATTCTCACCCCTCATTTGCATCAACCATCTGAGGGGCCTGTGGTCTGTCTGAACCCGGAAGTGAGTCCCAAACAGGTAGGGCCTCAGCTTCTTCAGTGCCCAGACCACAGCGAAAGCTTCCCTTTCTATGGCACTCCACCTCTGTTCCCTGGAGAGTAGTCTCCTGCTAAGGAAGACTACAGGCTGGTCTAGGCCCTCTTCGTTTAGTTGTGAGAGCACCGCTCCCACACCATGCTCTGAAGCGTCAGTCTGCACAGCGAATTCCTTGGAGAAGTCGGGTGCCTTGAGCACGGGCGCCGTGCGTATGGCGGCCTTCAGGGCATCAAAAGCCTTCTGGCAGGACTCAGTCCAGATCACCTTCTTGGGCTGCTTCCTGGAAGTCAGCTCTGTTAAGGGGGTAACAATGGTGCCATAGCCCTTAACAAACCTCCTGTAGTAACCGGTAAGACCTGAGTCTGGGTCTTGGGGGGCTCCCAAGCCAGAATGGTGTCAATCTTGGGCTGTAGGGGCGCCACTTGGCCGCTTCCTACCTGGTGTCCCAAGTACACCACAGAACCCTGCCCGATCTGGCACTTACTGGCCTCGATCGTCAGGCCCGCCCTCTGCAGAGCCCTCAACACTTCCCCGAGGTGCTGCAAGTGTTCTTCCCAGCTGGAACACTGCAATATCATCCAGGTAGGCGGCACTGAAATCCTCCAGTCCAGCCAACACCTGGTTGACCAACCTCTGAAAGGTGGCAGGGGCATTCTTCAACCCAAAGGGCATCACCCGGAACTGGTAATGTCCTTCTAAGGTTGAGAATGCTGACCTCTCCTTGGCCCCATCAGTTAAGGCATTCTGCCAATACCCAGACGTTAAATCAAACATGCTGAGGAACTTGGCAGCTCCCAACTGATCAATGAGCTCATCAGCTCTGGGGATGGGGTGCGTGTCAGTCCTGGTGACAGCATTGAGCCCACGGTAGTCCACACAAAACCGCAGTTCTGGAGTGGCACCGGGTGCAACAGCCTTTGGGACCAAGACCACTGGGCTGGCCCAAGGACTGCTGGAGGGCTCGATCACCCCTAACGCCAACATCTTAGAGACCTCCTCTTTGATGCTGGCCCTGACCCGGTCAGTCACCCTGTAAATCTTGTGTTTTACAGGAGGGCTGTCACCGGTGTCCACGTCATGGGTACACCAGTGAGTAACACCTGGGGTCAGAGAGAACAGTGGGGCAAACTGTCCCAACAACTGGTGACAGTCGCTCTGCTGCTCTGGGGTCAGTGTAGGGGAGAGGATCACACCTTTCACTGACCCATCGTGCTCCTTGGTGGACAGGAGGTAAGGGAGAGGTTCACTCTCCTCTTCCACCCCATCATCTGTCGCCAAGAGCATGCTCACTTCGGACCTCTCGAAGTGGGGCTTGAGGCGGTTGACGCGCAGGACCCTCAAAGGGTTCCTTGGAGTCCGCAAATCCACCAGGTAGGTGACATCACTTTTGCGCTCCGCCACCTCAAACTGCCCATCTACTTGTCCTGCAAGGCACAAGGTTCCACTGGGGCCATGACCCACACTTTTTGCCCAGGTTGAAATTCAACCAGAGTGGCATTCTGGTCATACCACTTCTTCATTTCTTCCTGGCTCGCTTCTAGGTTCACCTGAGCAAGTTTCCTGAAGCGGGCAGTTTGGTTTCTGAAGGCCAGCATGTAACTAAACACATCCTGGGGAGTTTTCCTGGGAGCTGCCTCCAGCCTTCCTTCACCAAACTCAGAGGTCCTCTCACAGGGTGACCATACAGAAGCTCAAACGGACTGAACCCAAGAGACTTCTGTGGCACCTCCCTGTATGCAAAGAGAAGGCATGGCAAGAGGACGTCCCACTTACGCCTCAAGGGTTCTGTTAGACCCATAATCATGCCCTTCAAGGTCTGGTTGAATCTCTCCACCAGACCGTTACCTTGGGGGTGGTAAGGAGTGGTGAACTTGTAGGTTACACCACACTCCTTCCACAGGGATGTCATATACCTGGATATGAAATTGGTCCCCCTGTCAGAAACCACCTCTCTGGGGAACCCCATGCGGGAAAAGATCCCCATTAACGCCCGGCCCACCACTGGCGTCGTAGCTGTCCTGAGAGGGATTACGTCCGGGTACCGGGTGGCATGGTCCACCAAGACCAGGATGTACCTGTTGCCCATGGCTGTCTTGGGATCCAGTGGCCCCACAATGTCCATCCCTACCCTTTCAAAGGGTGTTCCAACAACTGGAAAAGGTTGGAGAGGAGCTTTGACCTTCCTCCCACTCTTACCACTTGCCTGGCAAGTTTGGCAAGACCTACAATGTCCATCCGACTGCCTTCGCATTTGGGGCCAGAAGAAGTGGGTGACAAGCCTGTCAAAGGTCTTGTTCCGCCCCAAATGTCCTGCCAAAGGCACGTCATGAGCCAGACCCACTAGGAAGGTCCTGAAGCACCCCCCTTCTTGCTGCCAATGGATCAGCTCAGAAATGTTCCCCCGTTCAGCTACCTGTTCCCCTGTAGGCACCGGGGCGTCCCCCTCAAGGTCAGCCTCCTCCCGGTCTGTGGGAACTTCAGGGGCCGGTTTCCCGCGCCCCCTGCCCTTTCTCTTGGCAGGGACCTGGGCAACTGTTTCAGGCTCCAGGTCCTTCTGATCACCCTTTCTGGCTGCCATTGACCGAGTGGACATACATGCCCACTCTGGCAACCCTAGTATCTCCAAGTGAGACCTGAGCTCAACATCCTTCCATAAGGACTGCTCCAGGTCGTTACCGAGCAGACAATCTATAGGCATGGTAGGGCTCACAAACACCCTCAAGGGACCTGAGACCCCCCCCCCATTCAAAGGGAACCTGCGCCACCATACACTGGCGCTCTGAGTTGTCTACAGCAACTACTTGGTGGAATGCCCCGGGGACTACCTGTTCCTCAGGGACCAGGTGACACCGGACTGAGGTCACACTGGCTCCAGTATCTCTGAGAGCCTCTACCCTTTTCCCATTAATAGTCACCCAGGTTCTGTATTTCTTTGTGTTAGGGGGCACCTGGTTTCCTGGGACCATCTCACTGTCCCCTAGTGAGATGAGGGTGATTTCTGCGGGATCCCCACCCTCCTGTGGGCACCCCTCCTCCCCAAGCGCTACACTCACCCAGTGGTCGAAGTGGGGGGAAAAAAGTAGGGGAACTGTGGGCGGAGAATCAGAGGGCGGGAATAACCCCTGGATTGGGTCAGTGGGCAGAGTCAGAGGTGTGGCAGAAAGAACAAAATATCCCAATTTTTAGTATTTGTTTCCCATTTCACTAACCGGTTACAGCTTATTAAGTTATTTAATTTAACCAATGGATACACATGTTTATTTAAGGTTTAATTTGAGTTATTGACAATAAAATACATTCACAAAGTGGGATACGTTTCCAATCATAGAAGGTCCCAAATACCCTTAAAAGTGGAATCGCAAGCCTTTTGTCTCCCAGCCATGGAGTTTCTGTCATCAGCACTTCTCCTCCCTTTTTCCACAAGAGCAGTTCAAACATGAATGGCAAAATATCCTAGTTTGCAAATGTTTTCCACATAATTATGTCTCTGCCATATTTGCCACATAATGCATCATCTGCTGCATAATCTGACGACTTTAACTAATAAATTGTTTATAGCTCAAACGGATCAAAAGTTACAAAAAAATGTGACTTGTACTGCTGTGAAGTGGAGGGCCCTTTGCAAAGGTTGACTGGTCACCTTTCTCACTGCTGCAGTTGTATTTTCCAGTGGTACTAATAAGGAAAAATCTTTGCAGAGACTGTTAGCATGTGTAAAAATGTCAAAATAATAAAGTATAAGAAAATGTACAGCGCCAGCGTAGGGTGTCAGAGCACTTTACATCACACATATTACACAGAGACAATCAATCATACGTGTGTAAATCAATGTATAGGAAATGTTACATAAGACAAAGGACTACAAGGTGTAGGAGTCACATGACCACCATACTAGTAGACAGCATAGTTTAATAGTGATTGGTCTGGAGAAACACAAAATCAGAATTTAAAACGTAATACCATGGTGGGGGTTCTCTTTAATAATCAGAATTGATTTCTACCCAAATGAACCCTTTTTTGCAACATTAGGAGAATCAAAGACTGGGGAAAAAACCATAAACGCTCTAATTTATACCTTGCAGTTTGCATGCAGCTCTTACATGACAGTTAATACCTCACTGTTCTATGTTAGGATTTTAACTTATTAACTGCAAGTAACAATAGGGTCTCTCTGACAAAAGTAGTAACCCACTGACCTATTTACATTATGTGCACTTTGTGATCTGCATGGTACATGTTCTTAGCAGCAGCCACATTAACCCTCTGCGCTTCCTTTCCACGAGTCAAAACGTCCACTAGACAAAACACCATCTCTCTCTACTAAGAACATTAATCACTGGAGTTATAATGACATTTTTATTGTTGCCGAAAATTGTTGGAGGCCAGGAAGGAGACAGCAAGTGCTTTTAAAACCATATTATACTTGCAAACACGACACCCCCACCTGAAGTTAGCGCCAGCCGCAGTCCATGCAGCTAACAGCGGTGGGGCCGGGTAAGGGGGGATTTCGAGGGACGATGCTGAGGGAAAATTATTTATTTAATTTTCCCTCTGCATCGTCCCTCGAAATCCCCCCTTACCCGGCCCCTCTGCCACACCGCTGTTACCTGCATGGACCGTGGCTGGTCAGCACCTGGTGCGGTTGCACTGCCCTAGAGCCACCCTGCTGTGACCTCAGTGACAGAGTCACTGTCACTCTATGGTGTGCTGCTTCATAGGCCTGCCTGCAAGACTGGAGGTGAACTTCAGAATGAATTGTGGCGGACATGCCTTCAAGGTTAAGCCACACTTGCCACTGCTAGGGTCCACCTGCTGGTGCTAAGACACCAGAGCTTTTAAGATCTTGCGGGGCCTTCTAAGGTCTAGCATGGGAATGTGCTCCCTCAGGGGGAGTGGTCTGGTGGACTGGTCATGAAGGCTGAACCTGATTCCCCAGTTCCAAATTCAGCAGCTCTGACCATAGTGTCACATCCTCTCCCCCACTGAACACCATACTGCCCCACTGAGAGAAACTTGCACTGCACTGACCCGCTATAAACACCTGGATGTGACTCAATTCAAATTGCGCACTAGACAAGAGCAATATGCTGCCTAAAAAAAAATTAACATCTTAGAAAAAGCAAACACTCATGGGGAATGCAGGATTAAGTAAAGCATGTGAAATGTAAGCAGGAACAACATGGTTCCCTTTTTCTTTTTACACTCATTATTCAGAAATCAGTGAGTGCTTTTGCCTGAAAAGTTAAGGCTGTGACTACAGGGCCCGAAGGGACCCGTTTCAATGTCCATTGCTTGTATCCTTACAAATCATAAGCAGTATGGTTTCAAAAGCCCGCATCCATAAACACAGAGCCGCTGTACAAATTTTGTTTTCCATCAAGCAGGTATTTCAGTACCTCCAGGAATGGTGCACTTTCCCACCCAGGGAAAGCAATGTTGTTCAAAAAGAGACCAGAAAATAAAAGTAGCGCTTCACAGGCAAACACTGTAAAGTGGCGCTAATGTGTTTAGGTGTGAATAAATCAATCTGGCCACCTTGCAACCACTCTGTCTTGCTTTAGTTAGTTATTTTCCATATTTTGAATGCTTTATTTCTCTCCACCCCGAGGCTGCACTTAGAAATTGAAAAATGTCAGAAAAAGACGACGTTTCCAGCTAAAGTGTTTTTCTTTTTTGGATCCATTTCACAGCGGAGCATGTAAACGAAAGGAGGAAAGAGAAGGTAATACCTGTTTCTTGAAGTCTCGATTTTCACTAAATGAGGAGGAGCGAACAGAAAGAGAGGGAAGGGGGGGGGACAGCTGCCAGCTGCAGGAGAACTGGACACTGTCCTTGTCTTCTCTGGGCACGCTTCTCTGCCCGTTCCGCCCGTCCCCAAAAGCCGAGCCTTAACTATCGGCCTTGGCGATTTCTGCCGTCCAGCAGGCATATTTAAAATAAGAAAGTAGGGGAACGGACTCTATGAAATTTAAGAAGTAGGGGCACGCCGTGCCCTGCCGATCCCGCCCACATCGACCACTGCACTCACCAACACCTTGGTCTGCCCACCAGTGGGTGGCTGTGCCCTTTTGGGACACTTGGGATCCCCCTTCAAGTGACCCACCTGGTCACATGCAAAACACTTGCGGGGGCCGATCTCAGCAGGCTTTCCTGAAGAGACCCCTTGCTTCTTATCTCCTGGGGGATGGGAACCTTTACCCTGGGTGTTAGTTTGGGGCCCTTTAGAGAACTCCTGTGCTTTACCCTTGTCCCCCCCACTTTTCTGCTGGGGACCCAGCCCATCTTTGGCTGAGTCTCCCCCAAACGCTTTCTTGTGGACCCTGGTACTCATCCAGCGGTCAGCCTCCATAGCAAGCTTCCTGGGGTCGGTCAGCTTACTATCCACCAAGTGCTGGTGCAGCTTTGCAAAACATAGACTAGACAAGTGCTCCCATGCAATCAAATTGTAGAGCCCCTGAAAATCTGTTACATTACTGCCCTTCACCCAGCCATCCAGAGACCTGCAGAACGAATCCACACATTCCAACCAAGTGTTGGCATCAGACTTCTTACTGCACCTAAACTGATCCCTGTACTTTTCAGGAGTGAGTCCATACCTGGTGAGGAGAGCGTCTTTCATGTCAGCATAGGTGAGGTTCTGCCCCTTACCCAAAGCTATCAGAGTATCCCCAGCTTCTTCTGGGAAGAGGGGCCACAACCCTGCCCCCCAATTCCTTTCAGGAACCCCATTCATATGAATAGATGCCTCATACCCCTGGAACCACCTTTGTATGTCATCACCCTTCTTGTACTCCTTGCCTACATTTTTGGGGATGTGCACAATTCTGTCTGACTGCACTGACGAATTGCTGCCATCTGAGCTGGGCCTACACTTAGCTCCAGCTCCTTAAGACTTCGCTCATGATCTAAGATCATCTTCCTTTCCTCCATGGCTATTCTTTTGTCTTAAAATAATAATATGTCTCCCTCTTGACCTATATTTCTTTACCTAGAGGAAATGAATCTCAATGGGTTACATATCAGACTCAAAAACAATCACATTTTCAGATCATTTTTTGGGTATTTATTCATTTTTCTTATTTCTTAAATGATTTCACAAGCATTTTTTCTGGATTTCTCATAAAATCACAAAATTGAATCATACAAAATTACTTATAACATTTGTATACAATTTTTTTCCTTTAAAATAGACAATTATTTCCTTTTCCTTCAATAATTCATCACTTGACCCCTACAAACAAAGACTAACAAATTACTAAAGAAATACCACAAAATCATGTATCCATTCACTCACACCAATCATACTAACAAACAACCCCAAATATCACACAAATGTCCTGATTCGAAGGGGAGTCAATTATTAACAAAACTCCATGACCAAGTCGTGGGTTGGGCGCATGTGATATGGTCGACGCGCGTTTCGGTGGAACGTGTAGACCACCTTCTTCAGGACCGTAAATACACAAAACAGACCTTCATATATTGGTAGGGGTACAACTCAAAAGAGTTCCGCATTGACTACTATGAAGTCACATATTTTCAAGGAGACTCCTCTCACCGTTCCATTCTATGAAACCTACATATACCAAGAAAACCTCTCTATATATCAACTTTTTCTGGTGCTCTTTATCTAAGGTAAATTAAAATTCTGTCCCTTCTGAGCAGGCGTGGTGTCCTATTATTTCAAGAGACACTCAAATACTATAAAACTTTCCCGTCGTTTGGATGAGATGGTGATTTCCTGAATCTGTGTCTCGTCAAGTTGTATCCGAAGTTTGTATAGAATAATTCCAACAACTTAGTCTCAACATTCACTTGTCTTCTATCCGCACGACCTGCTACACGGCAAAACAGCCTTATTCTTTTGTCTTCCCACTCACTTTCCATCCTGAGTTTTTCCAACTCGAACTTCCTCGCTTCCCACCTGTCCTCCAGCTCCTCTGTGGACAAGCCACTGCTGCCTGGACTGGAGGGTTCTCCCCCTCCCAAAAGCACATCCACCCTAGGAATAGGCTCCTCCGCCTCTCCACTGAGATCTCCAGACTGCTCGCTGGCATGTCTGGCTGCTACCCAGGCCCTCAGCGCCTTTTGTAGCTTCTCCTTCCTGGTGAGGCCTCTGACTTGGACTTTTAGGTTTTTGCAAATAACCTTCAATTCTTTCACATTGTACGATTCCAACCTATCCTCCTCAAAGGCCACTTCCAAAGATGCAGCAGATGATGCTCTTGATTCAGGCATGATGAAGTAGCAAGTTCAAGTTCTCAGAAATCTGGCAAGATCAAAAATAGGCCAAAAAGAAAGAGAACCAGTATGTGGTACGTAATGGTCTGCGATATGGTAATAGTGCACACCAATCACTATAAGTCAAGTGCAAACGCAAGTCCTATCCTCACCGCTGACAACCAATGTTAGAAATGGGGGTCTCCAGTTGGCAGAGGTAGGTACCTTTGTCCAAATAGGGACCCTTCTTCCTAGTCAGGATAAGGGAGTTACACTCCTAAATAACCCCTGCTCACCCCCTTGGTAGCTTGGCATGAGCAGTCAGGCTTATTTCAGAGGCAGTGTGTAAAGTATTTGCACATAACCAACAGCAATACAGTGTAAGCACTACAAACGGACACCACACCAGTTTAGAAAAATATCCAATATTTTTATATATTTAAGACAAGACCGAAAATGAATAAAAATCCATAATACAGTACATAGAAATCTTCAGTTATCAAAATAACCTTGAAAAACAGTTCCTTGAAGTCGATAGCTCCCTATGGGGCTATTACGGCATCGTGAACAAACAAATCCAAACAGTTCTGGCTGATTACGGCGACGCGGGCCAGCTATGCTGTTGGAAAGACCCGCAAAACAGTACCTTTAGAAATGCAGGGCCTCTGCGACCTCTTCGTTGAGCTTCCAAAAGCCCGGCATCCGCAGGCGTCGGTTCCGAAGGTCGGTGCAGGAGTCGTCGGGCCCTTGAAGTCACACGCGTTGCGGATCGAACTCCTCGCGGTTGACGTCAGGAGCGCTGGCATCGGCAGGCGTCGGGGGCTGCGGTGCGAAGTGCAGCGGTGCAGCGTGCGATGTCCTCAGGTCGTGGTGCGAGCAGCGGCTCGGAGGCGGCATCAGATGGCGTCGTCAGTAAGACCAGGGTCGAGGTGCGAAGTGATGCGGTGCTCGTCGCTGTGCTGGCAGGTCATGGTGCAAGCAGCAGCGTTGCCGTTGCTGAAGCATTGTCGTCGGCTGACGAACTGGAGTCGATGGCGCCGGCGCCGGTAGGCCAAGGCTGTGGTGCGGGATGAGGGCGGCGCGTCGTGTAACTTTACGAATGTGCCCTCTAACCACGGTGCAGGCAGCGGCGTCGATTTCGGCGTGGAGCGGCGGCGTCGGGAATACCAAGGTGTCGTCGTGAAGCGAGGCGATGTGGAGTGCGGTGCCCACATGTCGCGGTGCGAGCAGCGGCTCTGTGGCGGCGCCAGCAGGCGTTGTCGGTGAGACCAGGGTCGCATTCCTGCGGTGCCCTCTGCGGTGCCTTCAGGACACGGAGTCGGCAGCGGCGTTGTAGACGTTGTCAGGTTGCTTTTTCTTCTGTTGCAGCACAAAACACACAGTCCCCAGTACTGAGGGCAGAAGAACTTGAAGTCTTTGCTGTTCCTGAGATTTCTTGAACAGGGGGCAAGCTCTACCTCAAGCCCTTGGAGAAACTCACGAGAATAGATTGCAGAAAGTCCAGTCCAGTCCTTTCACTGCCCAAGACAGAAGCAGCCACTGCAGGCCAACACAGCAAAGCACACAGCAAAGTGGTAGTTCCTCCTCACAGCTTCTCCAGCTCTTCTTCTTGGCAGTCTTCTTGGTCCAAAAGAGTTCTAAAGTTCAGGGGCTTGGGCCCCACTTTTTATAGCCCTAATCCTTTGTCCTCTCAGGCAGAGAGTGTCTGTGCCCAGCCAGAACCAGTTCTGCCCTCTCTGGTGTGGCTTCCTGGCAGGAGGTGGAGATGGCATTGTCAGAGGCAGACCAGGCCCATTCAGGTGAAAGGAAATCTCCTCCCCCTTACTCTAAATGCAGCCCAGGTCTATTCAGCCCTTTCCTGGCCCACCTAGACTATCTGGAGCCACGGCTCCTCTCCAGCCCCTGTCATCCAAAATCCAGACAGTCAATCCACAACCCCAGCAGAGGCCTACTGGATGGCTGAGCAAGAAAATACCTACTTTCTAAAAGTGGTTTTTTCAAACACAAAATGTAAAAATCACCTTCACTAAAAGATGCATCTTTATATTCTGAGTTCAGGCATACTAAACTTTATTTTTCTACCTAGTTCCCAAGGCCAGTTATGTTTATTAGATGTTATAAACAAACTCCCCATTCTGTCCTATGGGAACAGGTAGCCTTGCAATAATGAAAAACGAAATTGGCAGTAATTCACTATCAGGACTTGCCACACACACCAGGGCATGTCCTACCTTTCACATACACTGCACCCTGCCCACAGGGGTACCTTGGGCCTACCTTAGGGGTGAATGACATGTAAGAAAAGGGAAGGTTAGGGCCTGGCAAGTGGGTACACTTGCCAAGTCAACATGGCAGTCCAAGACTGCACACAGGCTCTGCAATGGCAGGCCAGAGTTACATTTACAGGCTGTTTGTGTGGGTGGCACAATCCAGTGCTGCAGCCCACTAACAGCATTTGATTTACAGGCCCTGGCACACTCAGTGCACTTTACTAGGGACTGACACGTAAATCAAATACGCCAATCATGGAAACACCAATCCATAACACAATTTATAACAAGAGCACTTGCACTTTAACACTGATCAGCAGTGAGAAAGTGCGCAGAGACACTAAGCCAGCAAAAACAGAGTAAAAAACCGGGAGGTCAGAAAGCAAAAACTCAGGAGAAACACGCCAAAAGATGCCAAGTCTAACAGGCCCTGATAGTGAACAACAGGACCTGGGTGTAGCTGGGAGAGGACTATCCTGCCATGATGGGAGGGGTGGAGCTGTTCCTTGCCCCACTTACATTTCAAAGGGCTGCCTCCAGCACACTCAGAATGGAACTTGACATAAGTCTATTATCAGCCTAGACCACTTGGAGTCTGGACTTGGGAAGAAAGGAAATTTCTAGAATCAGGTTAGAGGGAGATTGGTAAATGGTACCTATGGAACCCAGGACATGGGTACTAAAGAGGGTCCATATAGGCTGCAGCATTTATTATGCCACCCAAATGGACCCACAAAAAAACAGCATGCAGACTGCCATTGCAGGATGCATGGAATGGTGCACACCATCCTGAAAACACGACATGGCACACTCACCGTGTGCCATGCCCTGTACACTGCATGTATTACATGTAAGCCACCCCTACAGCAGAACTTAGAGCCCTAAGTCAGGATGCATTCTATTACATGTGAGGGCACATCTGCATTTGCAGATGTGCCCCTGTAATGCCTAGTTCCATTACTAAGCATTGCAAGTGATCAGGAAGCCATATAAAGGTATGTACTGGACACTGGTCATTTCGAGTTACTCAGCTACATAATGGCTTCATTGAAAATAATGCTGTTTTGTATCAAACGCCTCTTCTCAAAAAAATCTATACTGATGCCAGTATTAGATTTATTGTGACATGCACCCAGGGGGCACCATAAAGGAGCCCCTGAATACCTACTAGTCCTATAGTGTGTTGGCTGACTGGTATCATCCAGCCTGCCACCACAGACATGTTTCTAACCACTGAAGGTGAGAGACACCGCTCTCTGGGGCCAGAAACAATGCCTGATCCAGAGGAAGGTGGTAACACTCCTCCAGCAGGATGGATAGCGATTTAGCATATCAAGGCCAGAGACTTCAAAGCCTCTGCCGGCTTTGATATGCAACAACAGCTTACCCCCAGACCTGGGGAATGCCACCCCCTGCCCTGGGGACCATTTGGCACCAGAGCAGGCAGGAAATTATATAGTCAGTAGGCGTGTTACACTTTCAGGCTAGGCACACCGATCAAGTGGGCCACCTGAAGTAGACAGCCAAGAAAGGGTTTACCATATTGGATTTGGTGAAACTAGGAACTCTGGGTCAGGATTATGCCCACTCTCCACAGGTAATGGTCATATAGGGGGTGTAGTCACCCCAGGGGTAAGGAGCCCATTGGCTACTACCCTACCCCTCTTTAAATACCCCTTAAATTCAGTATTTAGGGGTACCCCTGACACTAGGAAACCAGATTTGTCTACCTGGGAACAGAAGAAGGACAAAGAAGAGCCGAAGACTTGAGAACAGAGGTCCTGCACCGAAATTGGTGCCAAACTCTGCCTGGCTGCTTGCACCGCTAGCAATCATGAAGACTGTCACATCCAGAAGCCGAACACCCTCCCTAAACCCTTGGAAGAATGTGCAGTGCTTCAACAACTAAGCAGCATCTCTCTTCTCTTGGGGTGGAGGAGCCAGTTTCATGCTTCTGCAGGCACAGGCCACACTTGCCCAGTACTCTGTTTGGCCTGCCACCGGGCCCACCAAGGGATCATCTCACTAGGAGGAGATCACTATGGTTCTCGGAGGTCAGCCCCTTCTCTCCGGTGAGTTATGAGACGCTAGACCCTCCAGGAGCCCCCGAGCAACAACACCCTGTGTACCGGAGCATTTGCCACAACCAGGGCTTGTTGAGTGTACAGACCCGGACACCACCAGAGCCGACCTGCCGACGAGGGACTTCAGGATCAATGAGGCCTACACTGAGAGTGGCCCTGCTGGTCTGTTTTCTTCCCTTCTCCAGGTTACACAAGTAAAGTGAGAGCCTCCAATGCCTGCGACCCGCCGGACAAAACACCTCTGCGCCTGAGCCCCACAGCCTGAGTTCACAAAAAACGACTGTGTCCTCTTGCCTCAGAGACCCTCAAGAGCCCAGCTCCCCCTTTGAGTTCTGCCGGACTTGTCCCGTATGCAGGAAAGTGCCCCTTTTTGACATGGTCACCCCCACTTTTTGCCTGATATTTGATGTGCTTTTGACTGGAAGTGCACTGGGTTCCTGCTAACCAGGTCCCCAGTGCCAGATCTCTTTCCCCAAAACTATGCAATTGTACCCCAATTGGAAATACCTTTAGCCCTCCCTGTAAGTCCCTAATACGTGGTATCCCTGGTACCTAGAGCAAGGAGGCAGAAATTGTGCCACCCTAAAGAACTCCTCACCAAACACATACAGACTGCCACTGCGTGTCTTGATGCAAACAAAAGTGAAAACACAACATGGTACACATCCCTGTGTGCCTTGCCCATAGACACTGCATGCACGATAGGTAAGTCACCCCTACAGCAGGCCTTACAGGCCTAAGGCAGGGGGCACTATACTACATGTGAGGACATATCTGCATGAACAGATATGCCCCAGTGCTGGTCAGCTCTATTGCTGCCAGTACAAGTGTACAGGAAAGCACATGTTAAGTACATGTGCTGGACACCAGTGAAAATGAGTTCCGCAAATATATGATGACTTCACTGAAAATAGGGATGTTTGGTATGAAACATCTTGAATTAATAAACCCACACGGATGCCAGTGTTGGATTATTAATACATGTACACAGAGGGCACCTTAGAGGTGCCCCCTCAAAACCTACCAGATACTGGTGTGCTGACTGACTGACTTTCACCAGTCTGCCACCAGAGACAAGTTTCTGACCCCCAGGGGTGAGGGCCTTTGCTCCCAGGAGACCAGAAACAAAGCCTGCTCAGGCAGAGGGTGTTTACAACCCCTCCCGCAGGATGACCTGCTGTTAGAAGGTGGTTCTGACCATCTGAGCTGCCCGGATTTTTTGCTTTTTGAACACCTATTTGTTGAGCTTTTACTGTGGGAGAGCCTCATAAGTTTGGACTCACCCACAGTGAACTCAAGATGAAAGAGACTGTGTGTGGATTTTGCCGGTGTCCCCCTGGTGAGAGTAGGCTGCTGCGCTGCAGCCGGAGTAAGGGGCACCAGGCTGGTTACATGCAGACACGTGTGTACATGCATGTGCACACGTGTAGGGGCTGCGCAGGGGAGATTCCTGGCGTGCGCAGCCCTGGAGCAGCTACAGATTGAATGGTGTGGCAGGAATTATGCAGAGCTGGGTGGTGACATGGAATAGGCTTTATACAATGGGAAGAAACATGTAAGGGAAAGTCAGTGTGCTTTACTCTTTTCACTGAAGGACCACTCCATTATTCTCTTATGAGGATGGGGATCACATGGGATAGTTTCACTTCCCTAGGGCCTACAAATTCCAGACACGCACTAAAGTCCACTGTAACGTAGGTGAGAAGAAGTATTCTGCTGAGTCCAAAGCCATATCTGTACTGCCTGTGGGTCATCCTCTGACTTAGCTCATAACCAGAGCCTGGCTGGGTGTGACCCTGCCAGGCTGGATTAATGACCTTCCTCCCCAACCTGAAGCCTTCCAAGGGCAAAAGTCTCCTCTCCAAGAGGGAGAGAAGATCGGTGGAGTCTGTCGGTTATCCATCAGCAGCTGTCACCTGGTGCCAGGCACCAAGCTGCTCTGGAGAGGAGGCAGAAAGGGGGGAAGGGGCTTTTCAGAGACCATGTGGCATGGGACCCCTGGACGACGCCATTTTGAACTATCCCAGAGGCATGGGCAGGAAGGAGGGAGCAGGGGCAGAGAGGTGATGTGTCGCTGCCTGATAGGGCAAGCAGAGCCTTCCTGCCAGCCCCCTCCAAATTCTTTTAAAAGGTCTTGCACCGGAAGAGGAGCTCTCTCTGGTGTGGTAGGCTGAGGAAGACTGGTGCTGGAGCCTGGCGCCATGGGCAGTTGGAAGGAAGAACCTCCAGACTGTCCCACGATCCTGACTTGCACCAAAAGGGGAGTCCAGGACCAGTGAGCGGACGCCTGGGCCTCTGCGCAAGGAGAAGAGAGGCCCAGGAGGACAGTCAGGCAAAAGGCTGGTGCAGGGAGCCAGTGAAGACTGTGCCCTGATGAATTCACCCTCCCTGAGACCAGGAGGGCGAAAGAAAGTGCTCCCAGGGGCTGGGGAGCGCCACCAGGAGCAAGAAGAGGCCAAAATGGAGCAGATCGGCTGCCTTGGGGCCGAGATACGCCCCCGAGAAGGTAGGCAACAACGGAGGGCGGGGAGCGCCGTCGCACCCCGCGAAGATGTCTTTGGGGGCCCGGATTCCAACTCCGGGCCCGACACCCCGAAGGGAAGCCGGGGAGCGTTGTCGCGCTCCCCGTGAAGAAGTATCAGGGGCCCGGGACCCCAACTCCGGGCCCGCAAGCTATGGGCGAAGTCGAGCGCGACGAAGACTGTCCAGGGGAGGGGCCCGGGATCCCCAACTCCGGGCCCCTGTGTGCCGCGAGGAAGCTAAGTCGGGGAGCGCTGTCACGCTCCCCGTGAAGATGGCCCAAGGGGGGGGCCCGTGATCCCCAACTCCGGGCCCCCGTGTGGTGGAGGAGGAGGGGGGAGTGCCGCCGCACTCCCCCGAAGACCCGCCGAAGAAGAGGCCGCCTCCGTGTCTGCTCGCTGGAGCGGGCAGACCCACACGGGCACTCCGGCTCCTGCGGCTGCACGCGAGGGTGCGGGCCAGGCGGGGAGCCAGCGGGAGCCACCGGGGGTGGGCTCCCCAGGTGGCTCTCCAACTCTTGGAGAGAAGGAGGTGCAAGGGGCCCGGGTGGGACCGGGCCCCCGAAAAACGGCAGGAGCAGCCGGGGGTGAGCTCCCCGAGCTGCAATTCACTCACCTGGCAACAAGGGGTTCGGGTGGGACCGGGCCCCCAACGGCATGAGGAAGCGGCGTGAGGCAGCCCACAAGGGCAGCGCAGTTCTCCCTGAGCAGCGGGGGAGCCGCTGCTCTATTATTCACGGGGCTGGAGAAAGCGCCCCATAATGCTTTGCAGGCCCAGACCGGCCTGCAAGGAAAGCAGCTTGTGCTTTGCGTGTGGTGACCCCAGGAGGACGGGGTCACCGCCAAGTGAGTGCAAAGGTGCAGGGGGAGCTGCAGGAGCTACGCAGTCTCCCCCAGCACGAAGAGGAAAGTCCCCCCCCAAAGTCTCTGGGGACTCCATAGCAGTAACCCCTCAAGGGCTCAACGAGCAGTCATCAGCATCCTGGGGCTGGAACTTTTGTTTTACAGCTGGGGGTGCGTTAGGGACTGCACCAAGGTATGAAGGGCTGAGCTGGGGATGTCTGGAGAAGGCCATCCCCGGGAGGTGAAGAGGTGCAATGGCAGAAAAGTGCATTTATCAATGTTATTTCTATGGAGGGACTGAAAGTCACATGTGTAATGTGAAGTCATAAGCAAAGTGGGGTTATGTTGCTGGACATTCCTGCTAGGGTGTCAGGCGGTATATGCTTAATCCTGTGATTATAAATGTGATGCCTTTTAGGGGCTTTTATTGCAATGCATTATAATGGTTATCAGCTATGATAAGTACTGTCATTTTAAGTGATGCTTAAACATGTATTCTTGCTGCTGCGTTAGGTGAGGAACAACCCAGACTGTTAGCCCCTAAGATGTAGAGGTGTATACTGTAGGGTCAGTATGAGGTGCTCCGTCAGGGTTATGTGTCACCAGGGCAGGTGTGCCCATTTTAAATGCTTGTTGAGATAAAGGGGTGGGGCGCCCCTGGGATGGTGCCAGTGGGCAAGGCCCTCGCTCCAGGTTATGTTCAACCCACTGCATTAGGGGGCAAGATGATGTGCATACATGGGAGTGGTGGTACTAGGCCCCACCCTGTGGGAGGGGTGGGAGTGTTATGCAATGTCACAAAGTAATTCCAACAGCTTATGTATATTTGTAAATTGGTGCATAGTATTGAGTAGTGTGTGTGTTTAATAAATGTACTCTTCCTTTTATAAAGCAAAGTACAGACTGGACTGGTAAATGGCGATTACTAGCCCTCACCACATCCCTTGAGTAAGCCTTAGACTGCTCTGCAACGATACCCTCTGAGAGTCAAGCGCTACAATGGGGTGTTTGGTTCCCAGTGAAGGACAAATGTAGTCATGTTATTTGTGCAGGCCTCACAGATACTGCCTCGTTTTCCAACACCTGCAGATTAGCATTCCAATGCAGGGAAGCTTCAAAGAGCCCACCGCCTTTGGTATGCGAATCTGGCTTCCCTCACAGAAGATGAAGCCTACCCCCTTTGTCCAGATCCCTTAAGCACCTGGACAGGTGGGAAAATTATATAGGAAGGTAGGTGTGCCCACCCTCAGGCTAGTCCTACCCCTAAGGTGGGCTACCTGAAGTGGATACAACTTTTCAGAGTTGGCCATCTGGGTGATGGCAAACTTAGGAACTCTCGGACAGGATTATGCCCACTTCCCACAGGAAGTGATCATATAGGGGGCGTAGTGACCCCAAGGGTAGGTAGCCCATTGGCTACTACCCTACATTCCCCTAACACCCCTTAATTCAGTATTTAGGGGAGCCCCTGTCAGGGGAAAGAACCAAGCTAATCACAAGCATAAATATTTAAAATTGAACAGGACAACATACACATAATCAATTGACATGGTGCTGAAATATTATCACAAAATATATTTTTATTTCATTTTATATAAATTTTTGTCAATTTTTTGTCAGAATCTCAAAAATATATATATAGTTCAATACATTTTATAAAATCACAATGCAACAGCACATATAATGGCATATGAAATATGATTAAACTAAATAAGAGCTTAGAGCATGATAATACTCTTATCTAATGATACAATCTTTTTTTCTTTTTCTTCTTATGATTCTAACAGAGTCCAGATCTTATGTAGACTGAAAGGAGGGTCAGCGGTAGATGGAACTACGCGCTGCGGCAAGTTGCCTTCGTCAGGACACCGTCTCGACTTTCTCTGCATTGGACACACAATTGAATGCATTTCAATGTTTGCATACACCTATGTCTACAATGTCAATGTATTTCAAATGTCCTATAGTGATTTTATTTAGTCTATTTACAATAAAATCTTGAAAAATATTAATGGTTCAGGTGTATTGTTAAGGGATCTGTGAAAATTAAAAACCATGCATTTGTGGTGTAGTTAAACCAAGTTCTGATAAGAGTTTTTCGAATCATAAAGAGCGCTAGAAAAAAAGTTAGTCAAGAAAACACCCCAATCCCATTATATTGTGCATCTAAAGTCATGCATTCTATGACTTAAATATTCAAAAGGGGGCCTGTTTCCATAAGTGCACTGCATGCTCACAGTTGTGATAGAATATAGCGGAGAATAGTACCAACTCAACCTCTTCAAACATGCATGGAAAAAAAAATATATATATATATATATATATATTGCAATCACCTATTGCTATTTCCAGGTGCGATTGGATGCTCACTCCAATTTCACTGTTTTACACAGATGAAAATACATGGAATCCCCGAGATGGTTGATTTTTTTTTCCATGCATGTTTGAAGAGGTTGAGTTGATACTATTCTCCGCTATATTCTATCACAACTGTGAGCATGCAGTGCACTTATGGAAACAGGCCCCCTTTTGAATATTTAAGTCATAGAATGCATGACTTTTAGATGCACAATATAATGGGATTGGGGGTGTTTTCTTGACTAACTTTTTTTCACAACGCTCTTTATGATTCGAAAAACTCTTATCAGAACTTGGTTTTAACTACACCACAAATGCATGGTTTTTAATTTTCACAGATCCCTTAACAACACACCTGAACCATTAATATTTTTCAAGATTTTATTGTAAATAGACTAAATAAAATCACTATAGGACATTTGAAATACATTGACATTGTAGACATAGGTGTATGCAAACATTGAAATGCATTCAATTGTGTGTCCAATGCAGAGAAAGTCGAGACGGTGTCCTGACGAAGGCAACTTGCCGAAACGCGCGTAGTTCCATCTACCGCTGACCCTCCTTTCAGTCTACATAAGATCTGGACTCTGTTAGAATCATAAGAAGAAAAAAAGATTGTATCATTAGATAAGAGTATTATCATGCTCTAAGCTCTTATTTAGTTTAATCATATTTCATATGCCATTATATGTGCTGTTGCATTGTGATTTTATAAAATGTATTGAACTATATATATTTTTTTTGAGGTTCTGACAAAAAATTGACAAAAATTTTATATAAAATGAAATAAAAAATATATTTTGTGATAATATTTCAGCACCATGTCAATTGATTATGTGTATGTTGTCCTGTTCAATTTTAAATATTTATGCTTGTGATTAGCTTGGTTCTTTCCCCTGACATTGTTTTCCCTACTAGCTAGCAAGTTTTCACTGTGTTAAGTAGGGGTCCCCTTTTCTTTCAAACCATTTAGGGGAGCCCCTGACACCAGAAAATCAGATCCTGACAACCTACGAAGAAGAAGGACACTGAAGAGCTGCAAAACCAAAGATTGAAGAGGAGCTACTGACTTGGCACCAGCCCTGCTGGCCTGTCTGCTGTTCCCCGTTGAATTGCGCCAAAGATGTCTCCTCCAGCAAGCTGTCGTGCCTACGAAGAAGCCTGGGAGGACTGCCTGCCTTCAATAAAGACTCAATAACTCCAGCGGAGCAGTGGAGTGCTCTCCTACATCCTGCAAGCACCCCAAGAAGAACCAAGAGGATTCCGGAACGGCCAAAACCCGACATCGCCAAGCACTGCTTCACCCGAGCCCCCTAGCCCATGTCGAAGTGGGCCAATGGTGTCAGCATGGTCCCCAAGCCCTCAAGAAAGTCTACTCTGGGTTCACCCTCGTGAACTCCTAGACGTTGCCTGCAGCCTCTGTTTGCAGGCCCCCTCAACCGCGAGTACAACTGGACGAAGAAACCTGCCACTTCAAAGACCCTCTGCACCAGGTCACCCCGGCCTGAGGAGAAGAGGACCACCGGTGTTCCCACATGCACTAACATCGCAAGGTTTAAACCCTCAGGTTGGTTAAGCCCAAATGGCCTCCCAGTCCAAACCTGCAGCCTCTCTGCATGAAGACCGAACCCAATTGACGAACATTGGGCACCCGACGCTGTATTGCACCACTGCACCCGGCAGCCCTATTGCCGCTGGAGGTGACCTGCTGGTGCTGCCTTGGACCTTGCTCCATACTCACCTTAAGTCCAGGAGATTGGTCTTGTAAGTTGCTGTACTGTACCTGAATGCCGCACTTGTTTTTCCTTCCATAGGATATCATTCCTGCTTCCGAAAAATAGACGAATTGTTTACTTTTTGAACATAAACATATTTCTCTTACAAAACGTACTTACCTGATCGTCTTGATTCTGGTGCCTAAACATATATAAAGATATGTGTTATATAAACATCTGTGTTATTTTTCTAAATTGGTCTCTGATTTCGAGTGTGTGTCTCATGTATTGACTGTGTGTACAACAAACGCTCAACACTCCCCTCTGATAAGCCTAAGCTGCTCGACCACACTACCACAAATAGAGCACTTGGGCTTATTAAAATAAGCCCCTTGAAACCAATCAGTGTCGGCTGGACTTTTTGCATGGTGTACCCCTATACTGATACACTACATAACAATTCAGCTTCCTACAGTCCCGACAAATGATGGCCAGTGAGCCTCACCTGCAACCACCAGCACAAATTAAGTACTACTTTCACAATAATATTATGAAAACAGACTTATGGAAGTAAAGTGTGTGACACGATTAAGTGTGCAGTTGCAGCACAGTAACACCAACCAACACCATATTACAATAACACACCCCAATGACAGCAATGCTCCACAATACAACACAACACAACAATGCATCACAACAATGCAACATCACAACAATGCACCAATAATGTATTAGCAAAATGCAACGAAATACCACAAACACAACTCAACAATAAACCAAAACATCAATACAACACAATATACCAACACAAGCCACTTTGGGCCAGATGTATGAAGGTAAGAGTTTGTGATTATTAAATAGAGAATTTTTGCGATTCGCTATTTGGTAATCGCAAACAGCAATGGACAAATGTATGTTTTACACATTTTGCGATTCCAAGTGGGTCGAAGATAGACTTACCTCATGAATATTTATGAGGTAGATCCCGGTTTGCGACTCATTGTGAATTGAAAAAATCACAGGGATAGTGGCCTGCTGGGGTCAGCAGATCACAATTTCTTTGATTGCTTTTAAATAAAGCAATCTTTTTTAGTAAACGCAGCCTGTTTTCCTTAAAAAAACAAAAACGGGATGCGTTTTTAAAAAAAATGTAACGTTTTCTTTTTCATTTTTGAAAAGCAGGCAGTAGTCCCTGGGACCACTGCCTGCTCTTTAAAATCTGTTTACAAACATTCACAAAGGGGAAGGGGTCCCTTTGGGACCCCTTCCTATTTGCAAATGGGTTACCACCTACTTGAAGTAGGTGGTAAAATGTGAATGTTGTGCGACTGCATTTCGGTTGCAAAACATTCACACATACCACTGCGATTCGGTATTAGGAAGGGACTCTCTAAACAAGCCCCTTCCTAATACCAATTTGCAAACACAATGTGCGATTTGGCAATAGGTTACCGAATCACAAAAAGGGATTTGTACATTTCAAAAATTCTTTTTGTGTTCACAAACGGGCCGATTTTGCGAATCGGCCTGTTTGAGAACACAAAAACGCTTTGTAAATCTGGTCCCAAATATTCAATTGTGTTCTCTTAGGTTGTATTATGTTTTTGTGTTCAAGTCTTGTGGTGGGGTATTACTGTACTGGGTTGTGGCTGTCCCTTTAATCTGCTTTGTTGTGTTGCTTTGTGACACATTGTTGTGCTTTTGTAAACGTATGCTCTATATTATGTTGGTGAATGTTTTGTGCTACACCATTCTGTTACAAACACAATAAGATGTTGGACAGGGTGCTGAAACTTTTCAATCACTCACCCCCAGTCACAGATCTGGGTTTAATCCATCATTTGTTTGCTCATTATGCCACCCCAGTTTGGACCCAGCCATATGCAAATCAGTCTTGACCCTGTTCTTCATGGGAACAGTCCAGCCCGAACTGCAAGGCCAGGTCCTACCTGGACCGGAAACAAGACACCTGTCACTGGTTTCGAGGTTTCACCCCACATTAGCCAGGCTAGCTTGAATCCAGTGGCACAGTGAGCAAGGGACCCACGTATGGGCATACCCTGGGTCACTTAGGGTGAACATAGCAAACGCAACAAGATGATGGACAGAGTGCTGAAACTTTTCAACCACTCACCCCCAGTCACAGATCTTTTGTGTCAATATTCAATTGTTTTAATGTGATACTGTGATATTTGTTGTGCTATTTTGATTGTGGTGCGTTTTTGCATTGTGTTTATAGGTTTTGTGGCTGTGATGTTATGGTGGTGTCTTGTTTTGTGTTATCGTTTTGCATTTTGTTATGTGTTAGTGTGCTGTATTGTGATAGTTGTGTTGCATTCTGTTTTGATTGATTTGTTGTGTTGTGATCTGTAATGTTTTTCTTGTGCTGTTAGTTTGCTTTTAATTATGTTATTGTGATGGGATGTTCTCAGTAGTTTCTTTAAAGACATCATCAAATGCTGTTACAATAAGCACATTCATTTAATGTTACAGTGACAAACAACAATGAATCACTGCCTATGGTGGTAACCTACTGCTGCTTCAGCTCGTCAACTATTTAAGGCACCGGTCAGCCCAAAACAATGGCAGAGACCATGTCTCAAATTTGTAATTGTCGTTCTCACTTGGCCTTCATTGCGAGCTACTTAATTGCAGTGAGGCAAGTAACAGCAGATATCAACTACATCTGATTATATCTGAGGGAAAACAGCAGCTCTGTTTATTTTCAGCCATAAAGCTGTAGTCTCCAGGTGAAATTGCAGGGTAAAAATAGAACTTTCCTGGGAAGTCTGACCTGGAATTACAGACACCCCAATAATTCCTCAATTCTTGGTGGACCTTTGGAGTCCAACTTGTAATGAGCTAGGTTTTCCCCATCCCTGGTGTTAGCAATACAACCAGTATTGCTATCACTAGGGTGGAGTAACACCGCCCATTTGCTGAGCCAATTGTAATGATGGCCTTTAATGGATATGCTACTCCAGGAAAATTCATTTTGTAGTTTGGGCATCCTGCCTTCATAGTACAAGATGTTTTAATAACTTTACAGCTTTCTCCGGTCTTCAACCTGAACCAATAATGATGGAGTTGTGTTCATTCTAAAAAGCTACATAAGCACTGTTATGGGCGGTTTAGGTTTGCTTGTATATTCAAAAGGATTAGAATGCATAATTTAACCACTTTTATTGTTTAAATTGCAAAGCTTCCTGGTTTCAGTGACTGGGACGGAGGTGAAACTATGGCATTTATAACTTATCAGGCGTGGCCGGCACAGGTAAGAGCGGTGGGGCAGAGTGGGGCGGGAGGGGTAAGTCGACAGACGATGGGATAGGTAAAATAAAATAAAAAATAAATAAAACCACTTAGCTTGCGCTGGTCGCATCACCGACTCGGCCCTGATTAGCCCTGAGGAATACCTGTGAACTTTTTTTCGGTTAGGAACTGGGCAGAAACATGTCAGCAGGAGAACGGATTAGAAGCTCATAGCACCTAGAACATACCCCTTTTTTAGTATTTAATCATACATAGGACACTTGCCAATAAGGGAAATCCTGCAGGTTTACCCTAAGATATTTTTAGCTCTGGATCCCCGTTCTATCCAAGTAATATAGTTTACTAAGGACTCCCTCATACCATGAGGTCGAGTCCGCCCAGGTAGTGCTATCTTACTAGGGTGGGTTGAGGAAGCCCTTAATGACGCTTGCCACATTATGTGGGTGGGGCTTCCTCATCCAGAAATTCTGGATATAGGATTCAAGCCTAGGCTTATACAATACAGAATATATCTTTTTTCTGTATCTTTTTGTGCCCCGTACTTTTTGGATTTAGATGCTACATTCTGCAGCACACACAGAAACAGGAATATGCTTCTAAGTATTGGTTTTGTAATGGAAGGTATCCCTTCCTGCAAATAAACAATCCTGCCCATAATGCAGGCACCTTTGCACCATGTCGCAAGATTGTCTGCGTTATCGCTAGGCAGTCACAAGTGCACCAGCGCATAGAGAAAGCTGAGCAGCACCGCATCTTGGTAACTATGGTGCTGTTCAGCTCTCTCCCATCCACGCAGGACAGCAATTTGCCGAGCTGTGCTGTGTGATATATTAGTAAATATGCCTCTAGATTGTTAATCTATCGTCCTGCACTCAGAAATATATGCAACTTATTCCCCATAAATCTACTCAAAAAGTCATCATTTGTAATTGCCACAAAATGAGCTCCACTGTTGCCTTTCGCTACAAACACACCAAGAGTGTTGGGTACAGAGCGTTCTTTCCTCCCTCCATGGCTTGTTTGTCACACAGCATGAGGACGCTTGTCTTACAGCAGAAAGTCTCTATTCTGGGAGCTCAAAAAATGGTGCCTTCCATGAATGGAAAATACACAAAACCCTACGGGACTAACTCATTCACTTGTCAAATTCACTCAGTCATGTATCCACTCACTCACCACAAGCGCGTACTCAACTGTGTCACTGAATTACCTGGGGTAACAAGAACCACTCACCCAGTTTCTCACTCACTCACTTATAGGCTCAATTATCCAGTTAACTTTCATACTCACACACTAACTCACTCAAATCACACACCAATTTTCTCAATCAGCTAACCAAACTACGTCACTTACACAATTCCCTCACTCACAATTCTCTCACACACTTACCAATTACTACACTACTCATTCACTCACTCGCCCAAGTCCCTCACTCGACCACACGCCCTTTCCTTCACCCACTCTTGGTCTGGAATCCAGGCTCTTTTTGTTAAATTTTGACTGTTCTCAGATCCCTAGGGCTCTCCAGGAAGTTCCCGTCTTTTGCATCACAAACACTTCCCTTGTTTTGGCGCGCTTCATCCGCTACCTGGAGAGGGTGAAAGCAGCTTTAGAGCTCGGACCTCACTCACTGCGCCAGTCGCTCCAGATGTCTCACTGCGAATGCCACGTTTCCTCCTTTTGAAAAACAACGCATTCCAGTGTGTGACTTGAGCTGGCCACAGGGAAATAGGAAATAAACACCATGTACGAAAAGCTTGGCATTTGTTTATAAATAGTGCAGAAGGCTGGGCACACCCATGGGAAGTTACTCGGTCACAGCAGATTAAATGGCGCGCGCGTGTACCAAAGACTCGGGGCTCGAGGCCGGACAGCTCGGAGCTGGCCCGGCGACAGCAGGCGCAAAGGACACAGCAAGCGAAAGTGTTTAGTTTCAAATATGCTCATGGTCTGGGGCGCTTCGAAGAAACTAGCGATGAAGGCAAGCTGCTCTGGACATTAGTCAGAGGTCACAAGTTTCGGGGTTACGCTTGTTCAGGAATGCTAGATTTTCAACAACCGCGATTCCCACGCAACAATATAATTTCGCCAAGGTGCAGGGACTCGTAATACATTACTTCCATTTGGCAGATGTTATCGGATAATGCGTTAAACGAAACGAAAAACATATGGTTTACGATCTCAGAGGTAAAGGGCTGGAGCGATGGGGGTGGGGTTGCGGATGAGAGTGGGTGGTGGGAAAGTGAGCAGCTGGGAGGTTTTACTGAAATTAGTCATCAACAGGGCACAGATTCCGGCATTTATAATTATGGACAGGGAATGTATGCATTATCTCGTCTCCTATAATACTTCACAAACCCGACGTCCAGTTTCGGTTCAAAGATGCAAGGTTCGGATAGTTTGAAGCTCTTCTGCCCCTTTTCAGACTGCGCCTTTTCACAGTGTTAAGTATGAGCTACCTTCACACTTACAGCTTCGTTGTGAGCACCACTGTAACCGATGTTGCCCTTTAAGGCCATAACTGATTTTGTATTTGTGTGCCATAGTAATCACTAATTTCATGAAAGGTGCAAAATGTGCACCTGGTTTTACACTCTATGCCCAACTTGGAGTGAGGCCTTCGAGTGTAAGGCCACTCGGAGTACAGTCCTGGGTCCTGTATCGTGGAAACCTCTGACCCGTCACTGAGAGCACAGCCCAACTCCCTGCTCCGACCTCAGCAAACTCCTCGGAACAATAGTGCTGGGACAATTTTCAGAGTGGGGTTGCTGCCATCAATATTGCATCACTAAACTCGTAGTGATTCGGAAAAATGCAAGTGTCACACAAAGAACAAGCACAGGAAACGAGCCACGCCCATTCACTAGGAGAGCGTTTAGGGTGTAGAATATAGTGTGGTGTTTGGGGTTGCGGGTCAGCCTAGGGGCTAGGGGTCTGGCTACAGGGGGTTTGGGGCCTGCAGTAAGGCAACACACAATGATGCACAACCACTCGCCAGCTCGGGTCCGTGCCGTCAGCCACGAGCGCTGACGTCACACTTTATTTATACTCCCTGGTCCGCGCCCGGCCCAGGGAGTTGAGGTGGCAACAATGTATGATAAGAGCTGGGTGGCTCACTACATCCCATCTAACCAACGGGTGTCCAAACAACAAACTAAAATACAGAATACAACAGAACAAACTAAAATAATAAATTCAACAGTCTGGGCAATCCAGTGTCTGGAAACATTCTCCGGTTTACTTCAACACAAGAAGTCTCTCAGTCTTAAACTGGGCTGGGGATTGTCTCTGAGTCTGTAGTGGTGTCCCCCTCTTGGGGTGATACTCTCTTCTTCACTCGGACTCTCATTGGTAGGTACCCCCAAGTTACTGGACTATTCTCCTTCCTCCTGGTGTTCCCCCGCCTCTGGCACTCCGGCCTCGTTCTCTGCCAGGGATGATCGCCTGTCGCTCCGGGACTCCGCTTCCCCTGTCATGTCCAGCACCGGGGCAGTCACCTTCTTAAACCAGGATGCGTTTCTTGCAATCTGTCGTTCTCCTCTCCTTGCCGTGATCATCGACCCTTGTACCCGGACCACTTCCCATGGTTCCTTCTCGAACGGTGTCCGGAACTTCCAGCCTGGATGCCGGTCTTTCACGACCACCTGATCTCCTCGGCATATATTGCTGTGTCGAGCTCTCCTCTTTTGGCTGGCCTGGTCGTTTGTCTGCTGGCGTTTGGCCTGTGTGGGGACACTGTCCATAACCCCCGGCATCCACTGTTGGCTGGCGGGCACTACATCTCTCACGGCTCGCTGCAGTAGTAGGTCACTCGGGGCACATCATGTCGTGCAGTGTGGGGTCTGTCGGTAGGCACGTAAGAAACTGTGTAGGCACCCTTCTAGGTCTTCTTCCTGGTCCACACCGATTCGAAGAGCTTTGTTCACAGTTCTCATGAATCTTTCCACGTCACCGTTGGCTTGGGGCCATTGAGGTGTTATTTTCCGATGACGGATGTTGTGGAGATCCATGTATTCTCTGAACTCTTGCCCCTGAAAGGGGGGTCCGTTGTCAGTGCGGACTTCCTCTGGCACCCCCAACAGCGCAAATGTCTTATCTAGAATGGGCTTCAGCCCATCGAATGATGTCGAGCTCACCACTTCTACTACAGGAAATTTTGAATAACTGTCCATCATAACTACCGTGCGCCTCCCGTCTGGGAAACTCCCAAAGTCCATGATGATGTTAGCCCAGGGCTTGGTGCTAGGTGCTTCGGTGACCACTGGCAGGATGGGTGGCTCCGCTCCTGTTATCAGACATGCATGGCATCCCCTTACTTTTTCCTGCACCATGCGATCGACTCCCAGGAACCATACCTTTGAGCGAATTCGAGCCTTCGTTTTCTCGATCCCTTGGTGTCCCTGGTGAGCAAGGTCCACCGTTCTCTTCCACAGCTTGGACGGTATCACCATGCGCGCTCACCTTAGGATCACCCCTTCACACCCTTCGCTCAGCTCGCCACGACATCTCCACAGCCCTAGCCGCGCTTCCCGTTCCTCCTCTGTCAGCAGGCCGGATCCTTGGAGGAATGTCTTCCATTGATGGTTGTGCAGTGTCTCCTTGACAGCTTGGAGGCAGGCATTGTCTCTGGTAGCCATCATGATTTCTTCGACCGACAGGGCTCACGGACAGGAGGCGTCAACGATTTGCTTAATGAACGACTCCATTCCTTCGTCCACCTCCAAAGGAGCCCCGGGACAGACGGCCAACGGGTGTCATGACAGGTAATCCGCCGGATTGTTCGCTCTTGGACGGTACACGACCTCAAACTTGTAGTGCTGGATTTGCACCGCCCATCTCTCAATCCGTGGCGGTCCACTTCTTGCCGTTCCTCCGAACAAGGGTACCAGTGGTTTGTGGTCGGTAACCACTTTGAAGCTGTGTCCACACAGATATATATCAAAATGTTGGCAGGCCCAACGGATCGCAAGTGCCTCTCTTTCAATCTGGGCATACCGTGTTTCCACTGCCGTGAGGGCCCGACTGGCGTATGCGATTGGTACCCATTCTTCACTCTGATCTTGCTGCAGGAGCACCGCCCCCAGCCCTACCGGACTGGTATCCACGACTAACTCCGTCGGTTGTCCCTGTTTGAAGTACGCCACCGTCGCACCCTGCAGTAGAGCCCCTTTGATTTCCAGGAACGCTTGCGCTTCCGCACTGGACCATTGCCACCTTGCATCCTTTTTGGTTAGAGCTCTGAGCGGCTCGGAGATCATTGCCAAATGCGGGATAAATATGCCACAATAGTTTGCCATGCCTAAGACGCTCTGCACCTCCGACTGATTTTGGGGTGTCGCCGCTGCTCGGATGGCTTCCACCTTGGCAGGGTACACTTGCAGTCCCTGAGTTGAGAACCTGTAGCCAAAGAATTCGACCTCGTTGGTGTAGAACTCACATTTCTCCTTGTGCAATGTCAGCCCCTGATCCACGAGCCTTTGCAACGTCGCCCGCAGGCGTGTGTGGTGCTCCTCAAGGGAATTGGAGGAGATCAGGATATCATCACTGACGCTTATGACACCCACCAGGCCTGACAATGCTTCCCTGATAGCGTCCTGGAAGACCTCAGCCGCCGACGACACCCCGAAACTGAGCCGTTTGAATCGTCTTAGCCCCAAATGGGTGGAAAAGGTGGTGATGTAACGGCTCTTTTCCTCCAGGACTAGTTGGTGATAGCCAGAGTTTAAGTCCACCTTGGAAAACCACTTGGTGCCGTTAATGTCAGCCACTGTCTCGTCAATGGTGGGCGTGATATGCCGCTCCCTCCTGATCGCTCTGTTTGGCAACCTCATATCTACGCAGAGGCGAATCGCTCCCGGTTGTTTTGGTTTGGGCGCGATTACTAGCGGGGACACCCACGGGGTGGGACCCGACACCTTCTCAATCACTCCATCGCGTTCCAGCCAGTCCAACTCCTCCTCCACTAAGGGTCTCAGATGGAATGGCACCCTGCAGTGCCTCAGGGCCACCGGCTTAATCGTGTCATCTATGTGGAGCTTGACCTCCACCCCTTTTAGGCAGCCCAGTCCTCTGAACAGCTCCGGGAACTCCGCCATTACGGTTTCAGCATGTGACTGATGAATTTGTCTGGCGAATACTACAAGTCCCAGATCTTCGGCGGAGTGGCAGCCTAACAGGGAGCCCGCACTGTCCCTCGTCACGTGGAATCGTGTATTTGCAGACCTGGTTCCGTGGGTGACCTCGACCTCGATCACCCCTTGGAGGGGAATGGGGCATCCCCCCATACGTGAAAATCCTGGCCTTCGTCTTGAGGAGCGGGGGTTTTGGCACCAGCTGCTCATATTGGGTGGCGTCTAGAATATTGACGGACGCACCTGTGTCGGTGTCGATTAACGCTCTGACATTATTGTCTCCAATCCATAGCTGGCACATTGGCGTCGGCCTTTTCTTCGTGTTCATTCCCCCGGTGTGTGAGATTACGAACACGTCATCTTCCTCATCCTCCTCCGTGACGTTCATTCTTCTACACATGCTCTCCACCTCGTCCATCGCCTCCGCCTTGTGCACCATGTGTTTGCCCGTCCCTGGCGTCTTCTGTCTACTCCCTCCCACCGATGATCGAGCTGTACTCATGCAGACTTTCGGGAAATGTCCAAATTTGTTGCATCGCAAACACTGCTTGTCTTGCGCCGGACACCCCCTTGACGGATGACTCTCTAGTCCACAATTTCCACATCCTTTTCTTCCCGCTCGGACACCGGTGCCGCTGGTGCCGCCTCTTCCCCGACCTCTTCCTGCGCGGATGGCATCCGCTCGCTCTTCTTTGATAGGGGCAGGATACAACGGCTGCGTTGTGGTGGACCGTCTCACCAATGCAAACTCCATCACTCCAGCCCTCGCGTTGGCCAACTCGTGCACCCTACCCAGCACCAGAATGTCATCAAGGGATATTCCTGGTTGACGCAGTATGAGTTTGCATATGTCCGAAACTTGCATCCCAGTATCAGTTGTGCTCGAATCTCAAACTGACGGTCGATTCCCACGCAGGAACTCGCTAGTTTCCTCAGACGTGCAAAGAACATGTCAACTGACTCCTCCTCTTTCTGCTTGGCCTGACGCAGTTTAAAATGCTCAAAGTCGGGGTTGACCTGAGGGTCGAAGTACCGATCCAGTGCCCTGACGGCCTTGTCGTAGTCATTCTTGTCTCCCGTGTCTGGTAGGTCCTGGAACAGCTCATATAGTTCCTCTCCCCCATGTGCAACATAGTGGAGCGTTTCACTGCGCTGTCGGTCTCTCGCGCTGGAAGTAGTTCTCCAACTGCCCGATCCACTTGCGCCATCGCAGGGCTGCCGTCGCCGGATCAGCTAGCTGGCTGAATGGTGGTAGCGCCTTCAATGACATGCGTGAACTACTCTCTCCCGGCCCTGGATCTCCTCCTTCAGCCTGCACCGACATCTTCCTGTGTCTTCCGGGCCCTTGCCTGGTTGTTTTCTCTGGCTCAGGGTTCCTGATCACCCCCTCTCCCCTGCGCCTCTTCGGTGCTTGCTATCCTTCTTGGCCTGGGAGCAGGATGGGCTATCTTGACTTGCAGTGGCCCTCTCACACTGAGGCACCTTCTTGCTGCAGCCCACTTCTCTACTTGGGCCGAGAGACACCCTCGGTGCTCTCTGTGTGTCACCTCCTCCTTCTCCACTGACCATGCGAGCACCTCCTATGCTGTGCTGGTGCTCTACCCCTCGCGGTGACACGTGGCAGTCCGCCGAGGCCCGTGACTCCTTACCACGGCCAGCACGCCTGCTCTTCAGTGCAATGCTCTCCCGGGCCTCCCGGCCACACGCGGTAGTGCGCACCACGTGCTCGCACCACTCTCAAGGCCCACACTCTCCCCCAACGCCTCACCGTAAGGCTGGTGCTGCCGCCTTCTGCTCCACAACACCGCTCTCGCACCCACCAGGGCCGCGCGCTCCCACAGCACGGCCTCCGGTCAGGATCACCAGATGCGCGGGGCCCACCGCCTCTCGTGCGTGCACCGTCAACGCCAATATGCGTTGCGATGGCACGTCGCGGGCCGCTCACCCGCCTCGTCGCCAATGTGGTGTTTGGGGTTGCGGGATGGCCTAGGGGCTAGGGGTCTGGCTACAGGGGGTTTGGGGCCTGCAGTAAGGCAACACACAATGATTCACGACCACTCGCCAGCTCGGGTCCATGCCGTCAGCCACGAGCGCTGACGTCACACTTTATTTATACTCCCCGGTCCGCGCCCGGCCCAGGGAGTTGAGGTGGCAACAATGTATGATAAGAGCTGGGTGGCTCACTACATATAGCTAGTATTGCATTTTGGAGCATACCGTCACATATATATTTTTAAGTCACTATCATAAACGGACAGCACATTTTCCAGTGCAATGACCATTACATTTGCCCAGACATGCAGTTTTACTGATAAAACTATACAACACAGATGATAATGTGTGGAAATCGTGTTTCAGCGAATATCTTTCATTTGCACACCAGCAAGTAAAGTCTTTTGGTATGTTTCGATCATATTAATATCTTTGATTCTATAACACTTCAAAATTACAAAAAAAGTGCTTCATTTGTGCTTTCCTTACTGCTTATTTATTTTGCAATATTTGAGCAGTACATTTGTAGGTATGTAAATGTTGTTGTGTACTAGAATAAAAAGGCATCCTACAGTCCTTTCCCACTGGCATGACTGTTACACAATTCACTTTACAAATCCTCTCATTTTCCAGTAAGAGGTAGAAAAGTAAACACCAATCTCTGTGTTAAAAGAATAAGCAGCAATTTGTCAGACTAGCCTGACATTTGACCCCTGTATTTGAGCAGACAGCAAATGTGAAAGATAAAAGAAAATGTAAAGTCATCTTTAATGCTCATTCGCCTTCGGAACTCCAGCATGTTATTTTGGGGGTGCTGCAGCACCCCTGCACCCCTACTTCCAGCACCTTTGCCTCAGAACTGACCTGCTCAGCCGGAAAGCACAAACGGAGTAACATCCTGTCAGGGGTCTTAGCCCTCTCTCTAGCTCTACTGAAGCTTCAGCAGGCATCAGGGTAGAGACTGTAACCCATCCCTTATCTTCTCCTTAGAGACAGTTTTAGCTGTCTGCCAGATCTTTTGTTACCAACTCTTTAAAATATACATAGGCCAGTGGCGTAACGAAACTTGAGGGGGCACCCCTACAAAGTAAGTGAAGGGGCCCCCTCCGGACACAATCAGGAGCTCTCCGGCCAGAGTACTCTGCTGAGGGGCCCCCTGGAGCTTGGGCCCCCCCCGTACCGCGGGGGCTGCGGGGGCCTGTGTTACGCCCCCTGACATAGGCCTCAAATACTACAGTCCGGCTTTTGGGTGCAATAATGATCACATATCTACAGAATCTGACACCTCACCTCTGTATTCCAATTCTAGCAGATGTGAGTATTACTACCTATTCCGAGGTGTGCCTGAAATAGTGTGTATGAGATGCAGAGTTGTGTGCTTACTGCACCAAAATCTGCATGTCGGGGTATTTACCTCCCAGTTTTCCCCTGATAAATATCAACAGGTTACACCTGCTGAAATATTGCCAGAGGACACGGATTTTAGCGCACCTTGTAATTACTATATGCCATAAAGCCTGCTCAATTCATAATTACTATGGGGCTTATTTACAAGCCCCTTGCGTCACCCCTACGTCACTTTTCCCATGTTAATAATGACGCAAAAGTGGCGCAAGGGACTTGTAAATAAGCCCCTATGTGTTTGATAATCAAAATATTAAAACATATAGGAATTTACCACAGCACTCATAATTGAGGCTATGGTGTGCTTTATTTCTGACTCATTCATGCTGTTGGATGTTTGATGTATTCTTCTGCCTCGTATGGCGTGCTTTCATTGTAATGCATAAAGAACTATTTTACATCTAGAATATACACTCAACATAACATGTTTTGTCACATTCATAATCAAATACAAGCATTACAACTATCAACGCAAACACAAGGAGATGATGGACGGGGCGCTGAAACTTTTCAGACACACCCCCAGTCACAGATCTGGGTTGAATCCATCATCGTTCTTTAGCTCACTTCGCCACCGCAGTTCAGACACAGCCATATGCAAATCAGTCTTGACCCTTTGCCTCATGGGAACAGTCCAGCCCGAACTGCCAAGCCATGTCTTCCCTGGACCGGAAACAAGCATCCTGGGACCGGTTTCGGGCTAACAGTCCTCATCAGCCAGGCTAGCTTGAATCCAGTGGCAAAGTGAGCAAGGGACCCACGTCTGGGCGTACCCTGCCAACTTAGGGCGAACAAAGCAAACACAAGGAGATGATGGACGGAGCGCTGAAACTTTTCAGACACTCACCCCCAGTCACAGATCTGGGTTAAATCCATCATCGTTCTTTAGCTCACTTCACCACCCCAGTCAGACACAGCCATATGCAAATCAGTCTTGACCCTGTGCCTCATGGGAACAGTCCAGCCCGAACTGCCAAGCCATGTCTTCCCTGGACCGGAAACAAGCATCCTGGGACCGGTTTCGGGCTAACAGCCCTCATCAGCCAGGCTAGTTTGAATTCAGTGGCAAAGTGAGCAAGGGACCCATGTCTGGGCATACCCTGCCAACTTAGGGCGAACAAAGCAAACACAAGGAGATGATGGACGGATCGCTGAAACTTTTCAGACACTCACCCCCAGTCACAGATCTGGGTTGAATCCATCATGGTTCTTTAGCTCACTTCGCCACCCCAGTTCAGACACAGCCATATGCAAATCAGTCTTGACCCTGTGCCTCATGGGAACAGTCCAGTCCGAACTGCCAAGCCATGTCTTCCCTGGACCGGAAACAAGCATCCTGGGAACGGTTTCGGGCTAACAGCCCTCATCAGCCAGGCTAGCTTGAATCCAGTGGCAAAGTGAGCAAAGGACCCACGTCTGGGCATACCCTGCCAACTTTGGGCAAAGAAAGCAAACACAAGGAGATGATGGAGGGAGCGCTGAAACTTTTCAGACACTCACCCCCAGTCACAGATCTGGGTTGAATCCATCATCGTTCTTTAGCTCACTTCGCCACCCCAGTTCAGACACAACCATATGCAAATCAGTCTTGACCCTGTGCCTCATGGGAACAGTCCATCCCGAACTGCCAAGCCATGTCTTCCCTGGACCGGAAACAAGCATCCTGGGACCGGTTTCGGGCTAACAGCCCTCATCAGCCAGGCTAGCTTGAATCCAGTGGCAAAGTGAGCAAGGGACCCACGTCTGGGCATACCCTGCCAACTTAGGGCGAACAAAGCAAACACAAGGAGATGATGGACGGAGCGCTGAAACTTTTCATACACTCACCCCCGGTCACAGATCTGGGTTAAATCCATTATCGTTCTTTAGCTCACTTCCCCACCCTAGTTCAGACACAGCCATATGCAAATCAGTCTTGACCCTGTGCCTCATGGGAACAGTCCAGCCCGAACTGCCAAGCCATGTCTTCCCTGGACCGGAAACAAGCATTGTCTGAAAAGTTTCAGCGCTCCGTCCATCTTCTCCTTGTGTTTGCTTTACAACTATCAACACCAATACCACCAGCTCTACCAATAACAAAAATACAAATAACACCAATACCTACACTACCAATACTACTATCATTACTACACACCACAACTGCCACTTCTGCCAATAGAACTACAACCAATACCACCACAGCTGGCACCAATACCATCACCAATAGCACACCCCCACTAGCACACCCCCACCAATACCTCAACACCAACAATAAGAAACATACCACAAAGCCATAAATTGACACATACCACACTACAACTAATACCACAGTGTTAGCAGTAGCACATCTCAATTAACACCATCACATTTTCAACTCCTACTAACACTGCCCCCACTAATACCACTAAAAGCACCAATATCACCAGTACCAGTGCCACACCATTACCCACCAATAGCAGCACCACCATTAGCACACCATCAATAGCATCAGAACAAGCACCAGCAATGTCAATACCACCAATGCCATACCACCACCACCACTGCCACCACTACCAAGCATTGCCAAAAAAGTCAATAGACTGGTTCAAAGAGCTTTCTCATGGAAATACTTGTCTACATGCCTATGTTTACTTACATTGTTACATTGAAGCCAGGCTTTTGGCCCCGCCAATGCATGCAGCATTACACTCTGGGCTTATTTACCACATGTGATCCCAATGTTTCATAGGAATCAACCATCTGCTCATATTAACCCATTATCTCTTTGTGCCTCTTCTTCTTCACCAAACCTTATTATTGAGGATGAACCTCGACCTGTAGCCGGAACCCTATGATAACCAAACAACTCTCTTAAAATTTCTTTTTTTCTGATTATAAAGTCCCCCTTCTTACCCGGTCAGTCCTGGTTATCTCTCTCCAGTGGGGCCAATAATTAGACAGGGAATACATCTCTCTAGTGCCTATCATTACAATGCCCTTAATATTAGTCATTTGGTTGCATAGTGTGTGTTATTTCCACTGTGTTTTAACAGGGCACATAGAGTAAACGAACTATTACATCACTGTTCTGGGGAGTTCAGTGTTTTGCTGGACTGAGTGCCTTTTGAAGGTACTTAGAGCAGTTGAAGTTAGAGCAGAGGGCCTACTGAAGCTTCCAGGTTGGGGCACTCTGTGTGCAATGATTCTGCTAGAGGTCAACATTGCTTTTTTTTAATTGTTCACTCCAGTGGTACCAGGAACAGCACATGAATGCCCTACTGGGTTTCCATTGTTCAGAAATGTCAGCTGTATCACAAGAGGTAAAAGGGTGTTACTCCGTTGGAATTCCTTCTGATTGGTGGAGTTCAGATGGGAGTAGCAGAGAGTAGCTTCACTTTCCCTTTATTAAATCTGGCATTAGCCAAGACCTTTCAATTTTACTGAAATTATAGATATAATACCCTTACTTCTAGGGATTCTCATCCAATAGCCTTCATCAATTGGCCTGTTGCTGTGCTATTCTTATTTTCTTCTGCCTACTGCAGCGCACAGCATACAGCAATGGGTCGGCCGCTTCAGCCAATTACAAACGTCCCTTTGAGTGACAACATTCTGCTCTTTTACAAGGAGCACATCCACACACAAAGTAGTTCTCTTCAGTGTCAAAGACTACTATAGCAATCTGTGCTTTTTGAACCAAAAAATATTTTTGCTGTTATCAAATGTTTTCTTTTTTATATATTGTTGAGAGCCCAGCAGCTTCCGCCAGCAATAATGCTTTACAAAACCATGACAAATCAAAACAAGCAATGACACAGCCAAAAAGCTGTTAGTGATCTTTTTAATAAGGACAATACTAATATATTATAAAATTATATAAATAAAAAACGCTAGCATGTTAGAAGGAGCAATACGTATTTCTTCTAACATGTTAGCGTTTATATTACTATGCCTGCCTGGCGTTCTTTGAATCCATACTCATGTACAAACAGAGTCAAATGCATTTGCCTTTGTTAGGTTATTTCATAAGATAAATAGGGATTTTCCATCTCCATGGCAATACATTTTTCCAGATTAACAAATAAAACATGATCCCTCAAGCTCTTGGTTTCACCACTGTGCAGATGTACAGATAGGTGTGCAACCAGAGATTTTTTTTACTCTAGGTAAAAGTTTGACACATTTAAAATGATTCCTCTTCTGTTTTTGGACAGGTTGTTTGAAGTGGCAGATCACAGAAATAAAGGACTATCCAGTTTTCATTGCAAACATATTAGTAGAGTTTAGAAAAAAGCATGAGTGTTAAGAACATATTTATACATGCCAGGAAAGACTAACTTCCCGCTGATAGAATATGCACAAAAAATGCGTCTAAACCTCCTCCAGCAAAACCACATTAAACCCAGCCAGAAAGCACTCCACTGGCTCCCAGTAGACCCCGGGGTAAACTTTAAGATTCTCCGCACCAAGCATTAAGTTAACTTAGAATAGCTGCATAAATGGGCATCTCACTACCCACCAACTAGAAACCTCCAATGAACATCTGCCACCAGACCTGCCAACAATGCTTCAAGAGGGTGAAACAGGAAGGCAGATCCCTGGGAGTCAAGGGTCCTAGAACGTAGAAGACATTCAACTCAATCCTGCCACCTAACCCAACCACCTTTCATTAAAACACTATATAGATTTGGTGCCACTCAAGAATAACATTGGAGATGATCATGCACCTATATGGTCGGAATCTAATTTGAACAAAATTCTTCATTGAAAAATGTTTTTTGTCACTATTCTTAGAGCTGTGAATTAACGAAAACACTAGGCACAGTGCATTATAAAACTGAAATTCAATTTGAGATAAATAAAGATGCAAATACAAAGACCTTGAGATTAACTATAGCCCTTCCAGCAAAACCACAGATTTAAACAATGGTGTTCTTTGTGTCCCCATGTGATTTCATGTATAATGACTTAACAAAATCTTGACAAAATACTGCCTTGACAGCCAAATATTTTTGTTCCCATACACTTGGATTCTGTTAATATATGACTGCACTTTGACTGTAGAATAGAATGGTTTTATTGATCATGTAGCCAACCCAGATATTCACAGTTAGCTGTTTAATAGCTATGGGCACCGGGGGGGGGGAGGGGGGGAGAGAGGTCGGGATGGGAAGGGGGGGGGGTATGTTTTTCTTCTTGTTTCCTTTTCTTTATCTCATTATGTTGTATAGATGACTGACATAGCGGAATGTTGATGCTAGGTCGGTCCATGTGTGAACTGCAATTTCTTTTATGCTGCAACAATAAAAACAAATTTGAAACAAAATATGACTGCACTGATTCAATTGAAATACGTTTTAACTCACAGGCCTGTCTGGGCTCTATAATGTTCAGTAAAGCAATCTGCTTTCGCCCATCACTAATATTTGATAGAGATCATTTCTGAATCATCTAGGTGTTTCCAGGTGTTTCTATATATGTTTCTTAACTAATGCACAGAAATGAATTGTCTGACATGGCAGAGGATGGGTGAATGTTTTGGTATGAATGGATAAAAAAAAAACATGAACTGATGAAGGCAGTGCTTAATTTGAGCTGGTGGTTGCAGGTGGAGCCCACCGGCACTCATTTTTGGGCACCCGCACTTATTTTTCCTTATCAGACTTCAACCCAGAACTAGAGAGAGAGTAAAAAACATAAAAGGAGGAAAGAAGAAAGAGAGAAAAACTATAACAAAGGGAGAAAAGGGGTGAAAAATAACGTGCAGGAGTGAGACAGAGTGGCAGGGAGTGTCTCGCTATGGCTTAAAGAGGCATGACTTGGAGTCAAGACTTTGCAGCCTTGGTATTTGGCACCAAGACCTTTTGCAGCACCGGTGGCAGCACTAGATGAAGGATATGCCTGCTAACGATATGAGAGGCAAACCACCACTGATACCCTTTTTACTGCAGATGTCTCTTTTACATAGAATATATATATTTAATGTACACCTAGTTGTTTTCTCACACACATGACAGCAATAGTATCGTATTCTTTGCTCTTCCAAGGACATGGTTTCTATACACTACGTTTGTATTATTTCATCCACTGTTGATCATCTGTTCGGTTAACACAATCATATGTTTTCCATGTTAATTGTAATATAAAATGCATATTTTGATGCATCTATTCTATGTATGATATTAAACGTTTTGTGTGAAATAAGATGATCATAAATTGAGTTATGTTTTAAGGTAACAGACACAATGATTGTCTTAGGTAGCCAAAATTAAGGGAATAGGTCCCAGGCAGCACTATAATAATAAATATGGGGCTAATTACGAGTATGGCGGTCCTGGAACTGCCGTACCCGTGAATGGCGGTCCGACCGCTGCCATTGTGTCAGGCCTCCTGCCCGATTACAATGGTGGCAGTGGGACCGCTGCCACAGCCAGAATCAAGGATCCCACAGCGGCAGTGGTGGGGAAGGCAGGCTGGAATCGCGGCGGTGCCAGCATCAGCACGGCCGTGCAGATTACAACCTGCCTTTCCACCAAGCCTTTCATGGCGGGAACCCCACCACCAAGCCTTTCATGGCGGGAACCCGGCCATGAAAGGCTTGAAGGAAAGGAATGTAAAGGGGCCCCCAACAGGGCCCCCGGCAAAGTCTGCGCATAGGGGTGCATGCGGGGGGCACATGATGTGCCCCCCCAAAAAAGTTAAAGGTTGTGCACGCACTGTGTGGTATGCACGACATTGTGCATGCCACACCATGCACAAACTTGCTGTAGGCACTGTCAGAGCAGAAGAATGCTGTTTAGGCTCTCCTATGAGCAAAACATTCCTGACGCCGTGACACAGCCACCACTGCACCGCCAGCCCTGGATTTCTGTTGAAATCCGGTGGGCAGGAATGCCGACAGCTTGGCGGTCTTCCTGGGACCGCCAGAAAAACTACCAAAGTGATAATCAGGCCCTATATTTCAGTTGACTTAGGTCTTAGCAACCCAGAACATTGATTTGAAACATAAAAAAAGCATACAAAACTCAGTTTAGAGGTCAATGAAATGCCTTAAATAAAACATGCTCATCATAGGGACATCTTCTATAATACTAATTTGTGTATACTTTTAGGTTACAGGATACTGACGCATTACATCCATCACTTTTTACTTCACCCTGAATCCCTATTTACCAGTCAGTTAGTTCCAGAAGTAATATTGTGTAAGTCACTGGATTTAGAAAGAATGAACTTTCTAATATTCCTCGCAAAATCCTATCACTTGGACTTAATGAAAACTGATTGTACACATACATATTTTACACACACAAAAATATATGGTTTGAACCAAGCTGATGAGCGCACACCATCACTTGCACACACACACACACACACCACACACACACACACACACACACACACCACACACACAATTTATTTTTTAGGTTTGCTAATAAAATTGGTGCTGTTTGAGAAATCTTCACGAAACTTTCTTCAAAAACAATTTCAGCCACCTCAGCCTTCCTAGAAAGTTTTTGGGGTGATCCATCAACACGTTTTCCCCATGCAATTTCTCATAGGAACTCCAGACACGCTACAGGAGAAATGGCTGAAAGGAATTATACTAAATTTGACAGACAGCTAGAACCTTACCCAGAAAGTGTGCTTTTTGTGATATGGTGTAAATCCGTTCAGCCGTTTTACAGAAATTAAGCGTCTCAATGTATAGCTATCTAGCGACGCCATACTACAGAGGGAGTACCATTGGAGTACCCATGTACAAATAAGCAAATGAAGCAAGCGGATTGGCTAGATCTCGGTCCTGTGGATCCGAGGTCTCTAATTGGCTGTCCACAACATGAAGAGAAATGTTGTGGCCGCCATGCTAGGATTTAGGGACCACATGTCCTGAAAATAAAAACAAAACAACATATCATTGGGCAGGATAGGGTACCCTGACCACCTGGTCCTTGTGGGCCCACCCACCCCTTGGGGGCCCTTGTGGATTCCCCAACGGTTAAAGTAAAATAAAAATTCCTGTTGCTGCAGACTCGATGTACTCTTGCGGTAATCAGTGTTTAAATTTGCTGGAGTAACTCAATATTACTGCTTAATTACTGCAAGATTACTGTGGGACAAAAAAAGCAATGGGGGTTGACCACCCTCAAGGGATTTCGTGCACAGCGTGAAACTGGCCGCCCGCCGTGGGGTGGGATCAAGGCGCAGGGCCTGGCCGCAGAGGCAGAGTAGGCCTACTTAGGTAAGGTGATAAATTATTACATTAAAAAAAAAACTAAAATTCACAAAAAACAAAGGTTAATGTAAGGTTATAGTTAGGTCAAAATGTCAGTTAAGATGTTAAATTTTAAACTCTAAAAAACACTGAAATTCCCAAGTTATATTTGACTCAAGGAACAATAACTCCCGCCCTCGCCATACACTGCTTATAATCGCTTTTATTACATCACTCATGAGATGTTCTATCACATCATTGATAACTTCACTGATGACATCTGAAATTGCATCATTGATTACAACACTGCATGGCAGGGGTGTGAGTTATATTTCCTTGAGTAAACTATAACTTGTAAATTTCAGAATTTCAGTGGTTTTTAGAGTTTAAAATATAAATTTTTAACTGACATTTTCACCGAACTATAACGTCACTTTAACAGTTGTTTTATTTGTGTATATATATATATATATATATATATATATATATATATATATATATATATATATACATATATATACACACATACACACACCCACACCCCTCCCCCCACTCTTTTGTCTTAGGTATTAATTGAAAAGTTACGGTATGTATTTTCACTCAATCACAGAAAGCACACAAAAAAGCTAGCCTTTCTCTGCGTGCATGAAATTTGTTGATGTTCAGGATATTTGGACTTTAATTTGGCAAACTACGTCTGTTGAGCAAAGAAACACAATATTTGGGACTCCTTTTATAACTTTGTCCTCCTTCATTAGCTTGTCAGAAATGCTCCAAAATCAAATTTAGACACAAGGATTGCAATCAGGGAAGTTATGTGTAGATTTATCAAACGGCCAATGAACACAGTTGACTTTAAATAGGTAGAAGTAACTAATAGTGTTATGAGAATTTAGGAAATTTGGTAACCGACCATCTCTGGAAAGTAGCCAATAAATCTATAAAGGCAACTCCAAATAGTTAAATCACTCCTAAAACATATAGTATAATGGGCCATATTAGCAACAAACTGCGATAAATATCGCAGAGCGCGCCTAGCGCGAAATTTTTTATCGCCGGCTATCGCTGGAATATATCGCCACGCTAACGCTGTATTAGCAACAATTAGCGCTATGGCGATATATATTCCAGCGATAGCGGGAGAAATGGGCCAACATCGCAACAAAACAAGCGATGTTGCATGGGGAACGGCGAAAACCTTGCTGATATGACCCTGTGGTCGTATCAGCATAATCCACCCCCCATGTAATGTATGCATTAGTCAGGGATTTATCAGGTGTAAAAAAAACAGCGATGACCCCTGTTAGTGCGAATTTTTACATCGCTAACCGGGGCCGGGGCCTCATTGATAATAGGCGATAGGGCTGTTAGCGGCTGTTTCCGTGGTCTTTTGGTCGGGAACGCCTACTTTGCATGTCATTAGCGATAAATATCGCTGACATGCAAAGCGGCACCCACACCAGTCGCTATCGCCTGGAAGCTGTCGCTAACACCTGTTAGTGACAGCTTGCTGATAGGGCGATAACAAAATCGCCGCTTTAGCGGCAAAAAGTGCCGCTAAAGCGGCGATATTGCCCTTGCTAATATGCCCCAATGTTTTTTCAGAGAAATTCACCTACTTGTCTAGTTAGAAAAATCTCCCTGTAATCTCCCCCAAACAGTGTTGCAATTTCAGTGCACAATGCATTAGTTAACACACTGGAATAAGCAGCATTTTTGAAGACACTAGATGATGACATCATCCAAGAAGTCCAGACAACCTGTTTACAGGGTGTGTTGAAACCGGTTGCTACATGTTAATGACCTCTTGATTTCTGCTTTACCTCTCAGCAACATTCATTTTCGGTTTCCATTCATTTTCTTTGGTTTGTCCCTTGCATGATAGAAACCAATAGGCACAGGCAAGCAAGACGTCTCTAAATGTGTTTTTTGTGATTTTGTTTAAAGTGTTTATAAGACACGAGCTTAGCTGGACAGAATGAAGTGCCATACCATGATAAACACACAATCACATCTTGGGATTTGTGCAAAGACTAAGCTATCGTAAAATAAAAACAATGGGGCTTGTTTACAAGCCCCTTGCGCCACTTTTGCGTCACTTTTAACATGCGAAAAATGACGCAAAAGTGGCGTAAGGGGCTTGTAAATAAGCCCCAAAGTGAATAAAACAAATATAAACATTATTTGGGAGAATACAAGGAGACAGACGGATGTATACTTTAGAGGACTGCAAGAGGATGTGAAATGAAGGTTTCTTGTGTAGGGCATTGGTTAAGAGAAAGGCTTTATTTTGGGTTTCAGATCTCTTTACTAGTAGAATGCCAAATATCATTACAAAACGGATTAAGTGCTAGTGCTAGAACAGTGACTGGTTAAGTGAGAATAGTACTGGATTGGGTCCCTATGGACTTGTATAAATGGAGAGTTCTGGAGGCCCATCATATCTGATGGTTTGAACGCTGCCCTGAACACCAGTTTCCCAACTTCATGGCAGACAGCTACTATTGTTCCTATTTATAAGAAGGGCAATAAACAAGCCCTAAGTGCTATAGGCCGATCTCTTTAATTGACTCAGAGGCTAAAATTGTAGACCGTATTATTTTGCAAGGAATTGAGGCTTGAGCGAAGGAGAATAAGGTGATTTGATTAATATGGTGCAGTTTGGATATACCGCACGACTGGGGACTCAAGAGCGATGCGTGAACTTGCACCTAATCATTGAAAAATATACCGTAGCCAAAAAAGGAACTTTATACCTTTTTTTTATGGATCTCAGTTGTGCCTTTGACCCGGTCAACCGAACTAAGCTTGGGACATTTTGAGACATATGGGCCTACCCGAACCTATTGTGAATTTTTTACGGGCCCTTCACAGTGGGGTGACTGCTTCTGTGAGGAATGACCCGGAAGGGGAGTGCACATAACGCTTCAGGCTAGCCAGAGGGGTTCGTCAAGCCTGTGTCCTTGCCCCCATAATATCTGTTTCATATATTAACAGGATTAACAATGTTTTGCTTGCTAATGGCACGGACCTGCCAAAGGTAGGACCCCAGTTTGTTTCGACACTGCTATATGTAGATGATGCCATCTTAATTGCCCGCACCCCCAATGGTCTGAGAAGCCTTGTTGACAATTTTGTTAAGTTTATGGACAAACATGATCTTGAAACTAAGATCTCTAAAACTCATTACATGGTTTCTGGCAATCAACGAAATACGGTCAGGCGAATCACTATCAAGGGAAAACCTATTATGAGAGTGAATGATTTCTTATATCTGGGGGTGACCTTCGATGCACGGAGCTCCTGGGTATACTACATTTTGCACAGGTGTCTCCATTTTAATCAATCTGTGAGGGTGGTTTTGACTTAGCCAGAAAGGTGAGGAGCAAACCTGTGCTGATTATCCTCGATATTTACAAATGTAAGTGAGTTCTAGTTTTATCCTATTGGCATCCATCGAAATTGCGCAAAGATGCAACAGGAGGAGAATCGCTTTTGGCTAGGCGTGTGCTAGGGCCTCAACCATCCGGTCTGCATTTTTGTATACATGAGGAGCTGGGGCTTCCTTATATTGAGGATTCCATCAAGTTAGCACCACTCCTCCTTTGGATTTCTATTTGGGTAAATGACCAGGCCAATTTCAATCGCATGGTCATTACTGACTGTTTAGCCTGTGAGCGGTGCCACAAAATTGGTTTGCTAAGCTGTATTAAGAACAATACAGAAGAGTATTGTGTAGACCTGAAATGTTTACTTCTCCTAACTTGATAGTCAAGGGAGACACTGAACGAGTCAAAAGTATTTCTTTTTTCAGGGTGAATCATGAAGAGGAAGAATATAAAAAAGCCATTGACAGGGACTAAGTTATGATACAAACTTGCAATGGCACAGAACCCTATTTTGATTTTGCGAAAAAATACCTGGGAAAGGTCACTGCTAACACAATTTCAGCTCGGTACCATCAGGAGTCATTTGTGCTTCCCCCTTGGCCAATATGACTCAGTGTCTATTTTAATCTGCCCCTGTGGCAAGGTTTTTACTCAGATTTTGACATGTTTTGTCTTTTTCTGTAAATATCATGTGTCTTGTAAGTATACATTTTTATTACCAATTTTAAAATTAAATGGTTTTTATCAGCACAAACCTGCACTTTATTTTTTACACTTTATCCAGTCCCCTGGTGCATTCTACAGTTGGCAGTTTTTTAAAAATGTGCCATTCATGTGTGCAACTCGGTTTGTGATCTTTTATGAGATTTTAGCTCTGATGTATGTGTATGATGATAGCTGTATTTTTGTGATATCTTGTTCTTTTATGGATTTTTTTTAGATTCCGAAAGAAAGATTTGAAAGAAAGAAAGAGACAAAATAGTAGGTATTAAAGCTGAAACAGTCAAGTTTTTAAGAGTTTTCAAAGGGCCAGATCAATACAAGAAGCACAGATTGGCAGAGGGAAAGAGGGCCTAATTTCGAATTTGGCAGAGGGGAAACGGTCATGTTTACACTGATAGATCCTCCACCGAGTCCGCTGGTGGAAACCATAGCCCAACGGCACCATGGAAACCTCAGACTGTCGTCCATATTTAAGGCAGACAGATGTTTTGACATACTTTTTTCCTGTTTGGGACATCCAGAAAAATGCTAGCAATCCAGATGACGAAAAAATACAAATGACCTCACACTCTGGGAGAAAATTCCCAAGCTGTGAGGGCCATTATTGTTTTGTTTTTCAAAAAACCCCTCCAGTTTTGGGAATTTGTTTCTGAAAAACGAAAACTTTGTTGTGCTGCCACATGAAACATGGGGACCACTACAGTGCCTTTAGAGGAGCCACCATGGTGGCGCTACTCAGAAGGCACAGAAATCTGCACCAAGCAGTCTTCTGCCAAGCTCTAAATAAGGGTAAGAGTTCTAAGTTTTTACTGCTAGGTAGTAGAACAATGGTCACATTGTCAGACTTTATGACTCGGAAGGGTTCTCAGGAGGTGGGACAAAGGAGAATGACAGGCTCAATAGGACAGTGCTGTAGATAAAGGGGCCGATTCCGATCTCGGCCGGTAGGGCACCTAACAGTATTCGTCCGGAAAAAAACCCAGCCGAATGCGTGTTTCCCGACCGATTCGTACACCCGTCCGGACGAACAAGTACGATGCGTATAACAACCCATTTCCCGAGCGAGCCGTACTCACCCAATCCAGCTCCTGTTCCCCGCCCGAGCCGGATCCGTAAACGCCGAATCGAGTCGCACGGAACCAAATACACAGCACCTTCCGGCCGGACTAGTACGATGCGCGCTCCGTACGCGCCGAACCAGTCGCTACGTCCGGCACGTTTCAGCATCCGGGAGAGCCACACATAAGCTCCGTTTCGCGCCACAAGACGATCCACGGCTATGAGACGAACAAGCCAGCGACGAGTACGAGTCGAAGACACGAGAAACCCGAACGAGACGACCCAACCATGAATCCCATCGCGCAGGTCCTACCTATACTCTACATCTATTACCGGGACCGGTACGGACGCGTACGGCGCAGACGGTAAGTCAAACACCAACAATACAAACAAACTACACGTACCCAAAATATGTCACGCACACATAGGGATGCACAAATGACGTACACTAGCAACAGCACAACCATAGGGGTGGGATGGGCATCACCAATGCCACACACACCCATAGGGGGATGGATGCCTACCACTACCACCACCCCTACTCAGGGGGGGCTGGATGCCTGCCACTACCACCACCCCTACTCAGGGGGGGCTGGATGCCTACCACTACCACCACCCCTACTCAGGGGGGGCTGGATGCCTGTCACTACCACCACCCCTACTCATGGGGGCCTGGATGCCTGTCACCACTACAATCCCCACCCATAGGGGGATGGATGCCTATCACTACCACCACCACCCCTACTCAGGGGGGGCTGGATGCCTACCACTACCACCACCCCTACTCATGGGGGCCTGGATGCCTGTCACTACTACCATCCCCACCCATAGGGGGCTGGATGCCTACCACTACCACCACCCCTACTCATGGGGGCCTGGATGCCTGCCACTACCACCACCCCTACTCAGGGGGGGATGGATGCCTGTCACTACCACCACCCCTAATCATGGGGGCCTGGATGCCTGTCACTACTACCATCCCCACCCATAGGGGGCTGGATGCCTACCACTACCACCACCACCACCACCCCTACTCATGGGGGCCTGGATGCCTATCACTACTACCATCCACACCCATAGGGGGATGGATGCCTACCACTACCACCACCCCTACTCAGGGGGCTGGATGCCTGCCACTACCACCACCCCTACTGAGGGGGATGGATGCCTCCCACTACCACCACCCCTACTCAGGGGGGCTGGATGCCTGCCACTACCACCACCCCTACTGAGGGGGATGGATGCCTATCACTACTACCATCCCCACCCATAGGGGATGGATGCCTACCACTACCACCACCCCTACTCAGGGGGGCTGGATGCCTGCCACTACCATCACCCCTACTCAGGGGGGGCTGGATGCCTACCACTACCACCACCCCTACTCATGGGGGCCTGGATGCCTGTCACCACTACCATCCCCACCCATAGGGGGATGGATGCCTACCACTACCACCACCCCTACTCAGGGGGGGCTGGATGCCAGCCACTACCACCACCCCTACTCAGGGGGGGGCTGGATGCCTGCCACTACCACCACCCCTACTCAGGGGGGGCTGGATGCCTACCACTACCACCACCCCTACTCATGGGGGCCTGGATGCCTATCACCACTACCATCCCCACCCATAGGGGGATGGATTCCTACCACTACCACCACCCCTACTCAGGGGGGGCTGGATGCCTGCCACTACCACCACCCCTACTCAGGGGGGGCTGGATGCCTACCACTACCACCACCCCTACTCAGGGGGGGCTGGATGCCTACCACTACCACCACCGCTACTCAGGGGGGGCTGGATGCCTACCACCACCCCTACTCAGGGGGGGCTGGATGCCTGTCACTACCACCACCCCTACTCATGGGGGGGCTGGATGCCTGCCACTACCACCACCACTACTCAGGGGGGGCTGGATGCCTACCACTACCACCACCCCTACTCAGGGGGTCTGGATGCCTGCCACTACCACCACCCCTACTCAGGGGGGCTGGATGCCTGCCACTACCACCACCCCTACTCAGGGGGGGCTGGATGCCTGCCACTACCCCTACTGAGGGGGGGATGGATGCCTATCACTACTACCATCCCCACCCATAGGGGGATGGATGCCTACTACTACCACCACCCCTACTCATGGGGGCCTGGATGCCTGCCACTACCACCACCCCTACTCAGGGGGGGATGGATGCCTGTCACTACCACCACCCCTAATCATGGGGGCCTGGATGCCTGTCACTACTACCATCCCCACCCATAGGGGGCTGGATGCCTACCACTACCACCACCACCACCACCCCTACTCATGGGGGCCTGGATGCCTATCACTACTACCATCCACACCCATAGGGGGATGGATGCCTACCACTACCACCACCCCTACTCAGGGGGGCTGGATGCCTGCCACTACCACCACCCCTACTGAGGGGGGATGGATGCCTCCCACTACCACCATCCCTACTCAGGGGGGGCTGGATGCCTGCCACTACCCCTACTGAGGGGGGGATGGATGCCTATCACTACTACCATCCCCACCCATAGGGGGATGGATGCCTACTACTACCACCACCCCTACTCAGGGGTGGCTGATGCCTGCCACTACCACCACCCCTACTGAGGGGGGGATGGATGCCTACCACTACCACCACCCCTACTCAGGGGGGCTGGATGCCTACCACTACCACCACCCCTACTCAGGGGGGGCTGGATGCCTGCCACTACCACCACCCCTACTCAGGGGGGGTTGGATGCCTGCCACTACCCCTACTGAGGGGGGGATGGATGCCTATCACTACTACCATCCCCACCCATAGGGGGATGGATGCCTACCACTACCACCACCCCTACTCAGGGGTGGCTGATGCCTGCCACTACCACCACCCCTACTGAGGGGGGATGGATGCCTACCACTACCACCACCCCTACTCAGGGGGGGCTGGATGCCTGCCACTACCACCACCCCTACTCAGGGGGGGCTGGATGCCTGCCACTACCACCACCCCTACTCATGGGGGCCTGGATGCCTGCCACTACCACCACCCCTACTCAGGGGGGCTGGATGCCTGCCACTACCACCACCCCTACTCATAGGACGGGTAATGCATGACACAACCAGCATACTCCCACATAAGGAATGACAGAAAATTACATCCCCCCCAACACCATGACAAGCGTGTGTAGTCTGTGTCAAATGCCTACAACACTGAACATGACATTGAACATACAATGTGACCCACTATCACATGTGTCACATATAAATGTGTGTGGCCTCCACAATGCAAGCAGACCATGACCACTGTGGCCATGGGGTCGAACACCCCATCACCACAGTGACCAAAAGGTAAGTGTGGGGTCCATAGCTGATGTACCTCTTGAACAGTGTGGCCATGGGGCCTAAAGCCCCATCACCACAGTGACCAAAAGGTAAGTGTGGGGTCCATAGCTGATGCACCTTTTGAACAGTGTGGCAATGGGGCCAAAAGCACCATCACCACGGTGATCATAAGGTAAGTGTAGTCATGGTAAAAGCTGTGAAAGCCAAACTGTATGGATGAATCCTGGTCACACAACAACAAACACATCAGTGGCATAGTAGTGCTTGTGTCCCATAGCAACATAGATTGGGCGGGGCAAACAGTGCAGTGTCACAGAAACATTGTTTTGGCCATGTGCATACAAACATCACCCATGGGGGACCACATTGTCAATATTCACAATGACAGAAGTGACCATCATAATGCTGAGCCACATATCTGCACCAATGGACACACAAATGTAGATATCCTGTGGAGACTGTCGATGTCAGGTGAACAAATACCATACCATGGCATCAATGGGACATACAACCCATGATTACTGTGCTGACTGATGACCTAGGAGTCCCAGGGACAGCTGGGGAAACCAAACAAACAACATACAGACAATGGCACACTACAGAAATGCCAATGCAGTGGTGCAAATGCACAAACACAAACAGGCAGACTCACACTGCATTTCAAACACAACAGGTGATGGGGGTGTGCCAGTGTCCCCAGGCAACCACACAACACATGAGGAGGCCTGAACTCCAATCACACAGATGTATATACAGTGCCATACAAAAGTTACTCATGGATCGGATACCCCTATGTGGGCAATCAGGCATCGTCAGCTGAGAGGGAGGCCAAATTACACATGTCACACAAGCTTGTAGGAACAGCAACTAACACAGCAAGAGACAGACCCACCACAGCACTACCCCCAGGGACCCCACATTGTGCTGACACTAGCCTGCATGACAATCCCACTGTGATGACAAAGGTAGATGTCGTTCACACTGTGAACCACAGCCATGTGTCCTGAGCAACAAACTACCATCACACCTACACAAGCTCCAATCAATCAGCACGGCCTGCCAGCCAAGGCCAATATGGAGGTAGGGGTCTAGCCGTGCAACAACTCACATTTGCACACTCAACACCACACACCCTGATCTCCACCAATGTGCAGCAGTGAAGCTCACATGGACTGGTGACAGTGCACATGCACCCATGACAATTCTAGGGGTGGTGGGGGGAACTAAGGTGCAGATACCCATCACACATGGCCAGTCAATAAGACTCATCAATGTCTGACACACAGCACAGTACGCCGTACATGGGCATGGTGTGAAATCCACCACAATCAATGGGATCCTGGCCATAGTCACACACCTACGAAGAAGCCAAGGTGACACACAAAGAACACACATACACAACTTCCAACATTGCAGCTCTGACCCTGAGGAGTGGCAGCAGTCACACACACACCGTGTCACAATCACTGAAAGCTACCACAAACTGAAATTCACATGACTTGTGTAAACAACAAGTGCCAAGGGGAATCCAGAATGTGTCCCATCACCGTTTGCCCACATCCCCAGCCCTGACAACAAAGACAACCTGGGATGACAACCTCATGAACATTAGTTTGCCATGCAACCACATCACAGAGAAACCAGGTCCAAGATGCTGGATGAACACAGACCAACTCTTCAAGCAACACAAACAGGAACATCCCTAGGGACACAGCCTGTGTAGGAAAAGGGAAGGGAACACGCACAGACATGCTTACACAACACACAACACGGGCACACGCAATGTCACGGGATTACACACTGCCATGAGGGCACTCAACTCCTGTGGAAGGTCCGCTGTGCCAAACCTTGTCTGTGTACGACTCAAACATGTCAGCAGGACACTCCGTCAGTGAGTCAACAACTACAACACACAGAAGGCTCTGCTCACATCAGCCTGAGTACGGGAGTGTCACGTCAGTCATCTGCATACACCCAAAACACGTGTCAAGCCAGTTGCACTGTATACACAGATGAGTCCTTCAACATTGATGTGCAAAACTGCATGTCCAGTGGAGATGGGCACACAGTCAGGGAAATCGGAACATTGAACAGTGGTAAGCCCACCAGATGTGCATCAGTGTAAGACAAAGATGTTCCTTTACAAATGCAAAATGTACATCCCTGTGTCAAATGCTGAACATTACACCCTCAGACTGCAGCAAAGGATGCCATAGATCCAGAGTAGAACAGGACACATATCCTATGGACCACATGGAGTCCATCACAGCATCACTTCATTTTGCTGAACTGAACACTATAACAACTGCAAATGAAGGATGTTACTCATCTACATCATGTACATCAAAAGAAACACCTCAATTAAACAAAAAGAGGCTTTATTCAGCTAATGTAAAATTAAAAGTTGACGTCCAAAAGAAACTAAGGCCAATGGCCAGTCCAAAATCCATGTCCAAACAGGGTGACAAGTGACAACTGGTCACCCATTGCTTGCCTGCACTGGTACGGACAGGGGACATCCCCCTTGGAGGGGCATACAAGGGGCAGGCCAGGCACAGCAGGGACAGGATCAGGGGATGGCAGAGTGAGGCAGTGAAGGGGTGGTGGGTGCAGGAGTGTCACCGGCAACTGCAGTGGAGGTGTCTGACTCAGGGGGGGCCAGCACCACCGTGCTACACAAGTCAGTTGGTGTGGGTGCTGCAACCACTGCAGTGGGCTGGTCTGATGTAGTGGACTGGGTCCCCACTGCAGTGCCCAAGTCAGACGGGGTGGTTGTGGACTCCACTGCAGTGCATAACTCCAAGGGAGTGGAAGGGTGGGCAGATGAGGTGGGCAGGACAGAGGGGGGACCCGGACCCCACACCAGTGGCACTAACAGGCAGAGCGTCTGGGTTGGGTGTGGAAGAGCAAGTGGCAGGGGGTTGGGGGTAGGGCCTAAGCAGTCTGGGGATGCGGTATCGGTGTGTGGGGGAACCTGGGGCAGGGTGTGGCGGGGGAACCTGTGGAGTGGTGGCCTGGGGGATGGAGGAGAGAGACTGGGTGGTGGAGCTGCGTGGTGGTGGTGGTGGGGTCTTGCTCTTCCTGGTCTGGGGGAACTTCCGAATGGGGTCCTGTGTCTGCCTGCGCCTGGGGGAGGGTGTCCGGGGGCGAGGGGCACTCCCCTCTGTGTGGTTGGACTTCCTCTTCCCCCGGTATGCTGGATCAGCAGGATTGGAGGGGAAGAGGCCGAGGTCACACAGGAAGAGCTGCTGTGTATGTGGGGTAGCAGGTGAGGCAAGGGAAGGGGTCTTGAAGGGAGAGGATTTGGAGGACTGCGGAGTGACTGTGGATGCCTGTGTGTGTGTGTGTTCCCCATCCTCTGTGTCTGTGGTATCAGTCCCCTGAGGATGCTTGTGTGCACGTCTTGCCTGTCTCTTGGGTGTGTCTGTGCTGCTCGTGTCTGTGTGTTTGGGTGATTGTGCAGGTGTGCATGTGCTTTGGACAGGTAGGGTGGCAGGAAGTGTGGATGGGGCAGAGGTGGGAGGGGTGAGGGACTGTTGGAGGAGGGACACTGCTGCCATCAGGGAGGAGTCCATGGCCCTATTGCTCCTCTGTAGGGCAGACATACCCGTCGAGATGCCCTCCATGAACGACACCAGCTGTGTCAACAGAGTGGTGTGTGCATGGAGGACAGTCAGCATTGCTGTCTGCCCTACATGGAGCTGCCGAAGGAAGTACACAGACTCCTCACTCAGGGCAGCAGGGGATACAGGGGCAGGGGGTGCGGTGCCTGGCATGAAGGAGACACGCTCCCGAGCATGGGAGCCTCCACGGACCTCAGGAATGGGAGCCAATGGGAGGGCGGTGGTGGTGGTGGCGGGGCCAGACAGACTAGCTTGACTTTGGTGGCTGCTGACACCCGCCTCCACAAGGGAGTCATCCTCCGAGCTGCTGTGGTCCTCAGCTGAGGTGGATGGTGCTGAGGACTCCTCGGTGTGGCTCCCCTCGCCCTCCGTGCCACTGGGTCCCTCTGACCACTCGTCGGACGCTGACCCAGTCTGGCTCCGCTGCTCCTCCTGGTCCGTGGAGCTGTCCCCTCCTGTGGCCGTGGATGTATCTGCAAACAATTAGGGAAACAGACAAACATCAGTCACCTGCACTGAACACACACACCACAGTAAGTACAGCACATCACAGAGCCAGCCCAGGCATCCTTAGTTGAACATTGCCTAAAGTCCTCACACAGATTTGTGGAAGCCAATTGTCAGTCTGATGGTCAACCATGGGACTCACACCCCTCCTGCCCTTGCACCCCTCTGTCTGGTGCCTGTCTGATGGTAAGACCCCAGTGTGGACACATGCACCACCTACACAGTTGTTGGACATTGCAGGGAACACAGTGAAGTATGTGAACATGCACACAACACATCTCTTGCCACTAAGTCAGTGCAGGTGTCCGGATGAAGTGATGGCCAGAGTCTAAATAGAAATGCATGTGATGCATACCAGCACCACACACCATGATGCACCCATGTCCGGATAGTCAATGCCACAATGGGGTGCATGTTGCACATGTCACTCCCCTGCAGGATCACTCTTAGGAAGTTTAATGCCATGACACAGGCATGCGTGCAAAGTCATACATCACTGTCTCCAGTCACATGGGCATGGCAGCCAGCCAACAACAGTCTGCACTGTGTCACAATCCTAGTACATGGGGAATGCAAGTTATGTAACTGACAAGTGCACATGTCCATCCCCCAAAAACCACATCATCAGTACTACTACTTGTCCACGTCATACCAATTGGACATATGAGGGACATGAAACACAACTCTCTGAACATGAGCACCTCACAGTGTGCTGTGAATGAGAAACAGCTGCCTGAAAGTCACAGTCGCATACACCTGTGTGCACAGTCAAGTGATCAGACACCTAAAAATCACAGAAGTTTTGTCTATCATGGTCACATCTCCGCTGGCATGCTGAGCCCTAACCGATAAACATACCAGTAGTCCTGACAACGAGGACACAGCACAATGACACAGAGGCAGACACCTGAGGGAACATTTCACTGATCACAACATGCCAGATGGTACACGGGAGTGGGAGTACAGAGTGTATTGTATGCCCTGGAGTAGGCATGACTGTCCAGCTCCACCTGTAAAAGGAATGAGTCCTGGACAGTAGGCATATGGCTAAGCACGTGTGACACACTTGATACACATACTCCTGAGGCCCAAACATTGTTCCCACCGGCAGCATGGGTGTGTGCCAAATTCCCCAGGAACATGTGGTGATTCAGATCAGCAAGTGGACCACATATCAAAGTTACACCCAGATTACATGTCAGAACTTAGGCATTGTGTAAGCAATTGACCCACACATGAATCCCACAACATAGTCACGGGAACAAATGCTGTCCCCCACCTTGAGCGAAGCTAAATGCAATCACACAGTCCCCAAGTGACACAATTTCCTGACTGTAAGGGCCACACATATGCGTATCAGAGGAGAAGTGGGCATGTCACAAATGAGGGACATGGGTCCTGGACCACATGACTGATGTACTGTGGAAGTTTAACCAGGCCAGAGGAGGGCACATAGCATGTCAGACAAAGTGCACAGTGCAGTCATGGACTCACCCCCTCCTTGCTGCTGTCTGGCCTTCAGCTGCCCATCCAGGTCAGGGAAGACCACCTCCAGGATCCGGAGCATGTGGGGGGTCAGGGTCCGGTGTCCGCCCCTCCTGTGAGGAGGCGACAGCTTCAGCTGGACCCTTGCGATCCTCCGGGTCCAGCCACGAAGGTCCTGCCACCTCTTCTGGCAGTTGCGGATCCTGCGTCTGTAGACCCCCACGGATCTTACTTTCCGGGCGATGGTCAGCCAGATTTCCTGCTTCTGGTGGGCATCGACCTGTGAGGATGTGAAAAAGGCCATTACTACACATGCAACATATCCGTGCATCACACAGTTGGATATACATGTCTCAATCACAGGGGCATATGATGTACATAGGCAGTGCAACAATGGCTATGAACAGTTTGGCAGCAGTCACTACATGGTGTCATTGCATGGGGAGTAAACCTTTTTGGAATGCACTGTTACTGCACTGTACCTGTTCAGTGTATGTAACTACACACTTTGGGGTGTGACAACTACTCAGTGAGCATGCTAGCCAGTGGTGTGCACACTGTAAGTCCTGCTAGTCAGACAACATGCACAATTGGTAAGGCAGTGGACAGCACACTCACCTGCTCCCCTGGTTTCCCATACAGCTTGCTGTACTGTGGAAGGAGGCTGTCCAGCAGGGCCTGGTTCTCCTCAAGGCTGAAGGCTGGGGCTCTATCCACAGTACGTGCCATTGCAGTAGCCAGAGGATGCAGAGACAGCAGCAGTGTTGTTGGCAGATGTCGTCCTGGTGCATGTAGTGCAGGCAAGTGAGCTCTTAGGGGAACAGCCAGCATTATATGTGTGCTGCAGAGGCAGATACTGTCCCATGTGTCCAAAGTGATTGGTCCAAGTCGTTTGCATCTTCTGAATCTGACCAATCCATGGAATAGCAGCACTAATACACGCCCACAGCATCCTTCAAATCTTCAAATTCATGACATCCATGATTTTGCAACATTGTTGTGGCTGGCCAACTGAATTCACTGCATCAGACTCGGAGCCACGAAAACGCGTCCGTTGCCATGCCAGGCCCCAGCCAATGCGTGCGCACCGATCGGTCCATTGCTGTACAACGCGTATTTCGGAGTACAACGCGTACCCGCACACAACACATGCAATGGGCCGGCCGGGCACACCAATCGGTCCATTGCTGTACAACGCGTATTTCGGGGTACAACGCGTACCCGCACACAACACATGCAATGGGCCGGCCGGGCACACTGATCGGTCCATTGCTGTACAACGCGTATTTCGGGGTACAACGCGTACCCGCACACAACACATGCAATGGGCCGGCCGGGCACACCGATCGGTCCATTGCTGTACAACGCGTATTTCGGGGAACAACGCGTACCCGCACACATCACATGCAATGGGCCGGCCGGGCACACCGATCGGTCCATTGCTGTACAACGCGTATTTCGGGGTACAACGCGTACCCGCACACAACACATGCAATGGGCCGGCCGGGCACACCGATCGGTCCATTGCTGTACAACGCGTACCCGCACACAACACATGCAATGGGCCGGCCGGGCACACCGATCGGTCCATTGCTGTACAACGCGTACCTCTACAGGTCAGTCGCATATGTCACCATGCTTGTCACTGGTGAACATATGCCAGCCACATATACCTGCCAGAGACACAGGGGCACACCTACAACACCACACCCACTCCACACTGTTTCCTAAGGCATGTAAGGCTGCATTACCTTTTCTGTGTATGGGGGTTGACATCTGGTTTCTGTGGTGGCACTGGTGGGCATCCACACCCAGGCTGTGCATGTGTTCATGGGGACAGGGTCCTTTGTGTGTTGTGCACATGACCACTGTGATGTGCAACAGTTCATTTCAGAGCATGTGGCATGGTCACATTTCCAGGTTGTGTATGTGTGTGACATGTCACATACCCCCAGGGTCCCATGGGGGAAGGCATGTACGTAACAGGATGACCCATTGCCACAATAGTGATGTCCCTCCACAGTCTGTGTGCATGTTGTGTTTCCGATGTCTCTGATTCCATGTGCACGATGGGAGACAGTCTCCACAGCAACGTTGTTTGTGCATGGACTTTGATGTTGTGCGTGTGTGTGTCACTGACGTCCATGTCTGTCCTGCGGAGGCAACAGGGGCCACTACCTGTGGGAGTCATGTTTGTTTTTCTGACGTGTACATGAAACGCCATGTCATGCCAGTGTCCATGTGGCAAGACAGGGTCCCTGGGAATCTACCTGTCAATGTGCTGTGATGCCTGTGGCGCATCTGTCCAGACATGTCACTGTGGTGTGTGTGTGGAACGTGACAGCAGTAAATGGGTACTGTGATACAGCCTAATGGTTTCCCATAGCACAACCTGGTACCTGTTGTGCACACATGTTGTACTGAGAACTTAGATGATGGCCATGTAGGTACGAGTTATGTCCGAACAGAACGGCACACACATCAAGTACTTGTGTCTCGTAATGATGTATCATGTGAAATTGAGTATGGTGAAAGGCACATCTGTGGGGTGACTGACAATCTTTCTTTCTTCATCCTATGCACTGCAGGGCTCCAGCTGTCCATAGACCATTCCCTGACCTGGCAACGATGGTGGAACGTGACAGCATCCGAAGGTACCGCTTCACCAGGCAGCTGATTGAGGATTTGGCAGTGCGCTTGGCACCACATCTGCAACCGGGCCGGCCATACCCTACGGCACTGACACCCAAGGTGAAGGTAATGGCAGCCCTACACTTCTTTGCCACCAGTACCTTCCAACACACTGTGGCGACTGATGGTGGGATGTCACAGACTATGTGCAGCCGTGTGCTACGCGATGTTTTGGTGGCTATGTTGAGGAACCTGAACCAGTTCATCTATTTCCCCAAACGTCGACAACTCACTGACGTTAAGAGTGACTTTTAGGCCCTGGGGAGGATGCCACATGTAATTGGCTCCATTGATGGGACACATGTGGCTTTGGTACCACCACAGGCACATGAGCAGGCCTACCGTAACCGCAAACACTACCATTCGATCAATGCGCTGGTGGTATGTCTTGCAGATATGACCATCACACATGTGTGTGCCCGTTTCCCCGGTTCTGCTCACGATGCCTACGTGATGAGGAGTAGTCGCATCCCGAGGATGATGTCACAGATGCCGAACCAGGGTGCCTGGCTTGTCGGTGTGTACTGACTTTGTACCATTGTGTGTGTTCTGCTATGTTGTATTCCGCCCACTTTTTGAACTCAGCTAATGTGCAATTGTCTGTCTGTAGGTGACTCCGGATACCCCAACATGCCGTGGTTGCTGACACCCCTCAGGAACCCTGTGACTCCAGCCCAGATGCGCTACAATGAGGCACATGGTCGGACCAGGAGAGTGATCGAGCGGACCTTTGGTCTCCTGAAGAGCCGCTTCCGCTGCCTGGACAAGACAGGAGGGGCCCTCCCATATGCCCCAGCAAAGGTGTGCAAGATTGTCATCGTTTGCTGCATGCTCCACAACCTGGCAGTGCGGAAGGAGTTGCCTCTCATCCTGGATGACGATGACCAACGTTCGCCACCTGTGGAGGATACTGGCCTGGACCACGATGCCAGTGATGATGATGATGATGGTGGTGATGTCCGCACACAGCTCATCACCAACTTCTTCAGCTGAATGTGAGTATCCAGGGAGATGCAATGTGAATGATGTGAGTTTGCATGATATGTGTGGGTGGTGCCCTGGTGCTGTTTTAGTGTGGCCATGTGCCACTTGACTGGATGCGTGCAGCGATGTGTCCTTACAGGTAGTCTGTACTCCCCAACAGTGTTGACATGCAAACGTGCTTTTGTGTAGGTATCTTGTGACATGTTTAGGGCATGAGTATTGCAGTTCTGTCCTGTTCTTCAGTGGTTTTGACTGTGTGTCATGTCTGTCCTTCACAGGGTGCTTACAGAGTTGTTTGGTCAACTTGGATCCCCCAACACCATGATTCAGCTTTCAGGGTGGCAGCAGTCGTTTCCCTACAGGTGATGTGCCACACACCCCTGGACTTCATATCTTTTGCACTTGTTGACTGTGTGGCCACTGCCACGTGGGATTAACTTGCATTTGTAGTGGTAACAACATGTTACAAATGTGTAATAAACCAGTGCTTCACTTTGGGATGTGCGTTGTCTGTGGTCACACATCTGACTGACATTTGCTTACTGCACCTGTGGGCTAGTTGACACAGACTCTGAATAGGTGTGGTGTCTGTGCATTCCACTGTATTTCCTGGCAACATCACTGTGGGCGATGAGTCCGATGGCCCTGGTGTCTGTGTTGTGTAGCCCTAGTGGTGTGTCTCCCTCATATGTATCACGTCACCATTACTCACACGACGGTGTTGTACTTGCTGTAGCAATTAGCATACACAGTGTAATTTAGCAGAACATCATCACCATAGCAGTATCCACATTTGAATAACAACAGTGGCAAGTATGGTGTACTAGTGATTTTATTTACAGAAATGTGTGTGTGTATAGTGCACAGGATGGTGGGTGCTGTACATTGTGATTGTGATCCAAAGTTTCCAGATGAGTTGGAAGTCTTGGTAGCAGAAATGTCCTGAGTGAAGTCCACAGTCATATGATACATTAGTCCAACTTGAACTCCCCATGTCATGTGGGAAAGTAGTGTTGCATTCGACAGGGTGAAACGTTTGCACACAAAGGAGAATTTCCGGAACAGGTGTTGGCTTCCTGGGGGATGTACGTGGCCATCAACCTCTCAGTTTTCCTTCCTCGGACAACCCCTCTTCTTTGTGGGGGGACCCTCACGTGCAGGCTGCTGCGGTGCAGGGGACTCTCCGCCAGAGTCCTCCTCCCTCCCTGTGGCGGTGTCAGTTGTTGCAGCACCAGATGTTGTGGGCACACAGGGAGGTGTGGCCATGTTGGTGCTAATCTGGCGGAGGCATGTCAATATGTCCCTATGCACCGCTGTGAGTTCTTGCAATGTATCCCACTTGGACTCCATGCCCGACATGTGTGTCTCCACACGGGCCATGTGTGTCTCCACACGGGCCATGTGGGAGTCCAAGCGGGCATGATGGGCAGCCTGCTGCTGTTGTATGTCCTTGAGGATCCCCACTACCTGTCTGACCTCTCCGGTGCTATCCTGGTACGCATCAGCGATGCGTGCCAGTTGTGGGTCATCATGCAGTCCAGACCCCTCTGCAAGCAGCGACCTATGTCTACCACCCCTCCCACCACCCCTGGCGACACGTGCAGGACCTGCGGTGGCACGCACAGGTGACCCGAGGCCCACTTGGGGGTTGTTAGTGGTGTTGTCATCCGTTGCTCCACGGTGGGCCTGGGACCCTGTGCTGTTGTCAGCGGTGGTCCTTGGTCTGTCCGTGTCGGCGTGGGTGGTCTGTATGTTGGCAGTTGTTGGAGGGGTGGGTGCAGGGGGTGCAGATGTTGGTCCAGCTGGTGCTGCATGATGACTCAGACCGGAGGTGCCAGGTAGGTCTTCGCCATCCGAGGTGGGCAGAGGCTGTTCCACACCAGTGAGCTCTGTGTCCCCCGGAGCCTGGGACAGGGACTCCTCCTCACCTGCTGCTGTGTCCCCATCATCGTCACCTGTATTTGGAAGAGACACACATTGTATGTAATGTTTCTACAGGCATCAATGGTTCACACACCTGACAGTTGTGACTGTACCTCTGGATGCGAGCATGTACATTGCATTGTCCTAAGTTGTCACAGTAAGAGGTTGATATTGGTGTAGCACATTGTCATGCATACCTGGGGCATTTCACTATGAATGTTGAGGTGTGTGCATGGCCAGCATTGGTTGTATTTGGTGGACATCCGGCCATCCTTCTCCACCTGGCCCAGTTATCCCACCATGAAGCATGCCACCCTTGCAGTGGGTTCAGGTTGACTCTCAGGATGTCATTCAGTGGTGTTGTGCTGTTTGTTGGTGCACAGTTCCCAGCAGGGCCTTGTGCTCCCCACAGCAGTAGCCAGTGTCAGCCATCTTGTAAGTCCTTGTCCACTCCCTGTGATGTGAGCATGGTTCAGAGTGGTGTTGATGGGCCAATTGTGAGGCTGAGCAGTATCTGTGACTCCAACTCCCATCATGCTATTGGCTACACCCCCCTTCCCAGCATGCCCGTACTTCCTTCCTTTGGACTGTGCTTCCCTGTGGGGTAGTGTGCCTGTGCTGACAGGAAGGCTGACAGTGTTGTCCTTGCGTTTGTTTGGCTACAAGTCCCAGGTGTGTCCCTGTGTTTCACACAGCATTACCCAGGGTGGTGGTTCTTTGTGGGATCTTCATTTGGTATGTGAGGCATTGCATTCTTCCAGGTGGGTTATGTGGAGTTTGTGTTGAGGGGGTGTGTGAGGTGAGCTGCTTGTAACTATGGTCAGTGCTGTGAGTCCTCCTTCCCACCCAGCCAGATATCCCACCATGCTACGTGCTTGCATTGCAGAGAGTGCAAGTTGGCTTTCAGGATGTCAGGCAGTGGTGTTGTGCTGTTTGTTGGTGCACAGTTCCCAGCAGGGCCTTGTGCTCCACACAGCAGTAGCCAGTGTCAGCCATCTTGTAAGTTCTTTTCCACTCCCTATGATGTGAGCATGGTTCAGAGTGGTGTTGATGGGCCAATTGTGAGGCTGAGCAATATCTGTGACTCCAACTCCCATCATGCTATTGCCTACACCCCCCTTCCCAGCATGCCCGTACTTCCTTGCTTTTGAGTGGACTTCACTGTGTGTGAGTGTGACAGCAATGGCAAGATGGCTGACAGTGGTGTCCTGCTGTTTGTTGGTGCACAGTTCCCAGCAGGGCCTTGTGCACCCCACAGCAGTAGCCAGTGTCAGCCATCTTGTCAGTCCTTATCCACTCCCTGTGATGTGAGCATGTTTAGGAGTGGTATTGATGGGCCAATTGTGAGGGTGAGCAATATCTGTGACTACAACTCCCATCATGCTATTGGCTACACTGACTTCACCAGCATACACAGATTTCCTTCCTTTAAGTGAGCTTCCCTGTGAGGTGGTGTTCTAGTGGTGGCAAAATATCAGGCAGTGTTTGTTGGTTATATTTGTACCACTGCCTTGCTCTATTTGTTGTTGTGTTTGTACATGTCATGATACAGTTACATATCACTATGAGATGGCATGTATTGTGTTAATCTAACTGACATACACATCTTGGGATGATTATCTTTTGGTTGCTGTTGATTTGCTAGGGGTGGATGGTTTGACTGTCCCATTGAAAGTGATGTGTCTGTATTGGCACACAATATTGTGTATATTAGTTGTGTACTCACCAGGCTCTGGGATGTCTGTTAGTCCATATACGCTCACTGGTGGTAGGATGGCCCGCACCTTCTCCTCCCAGGGCCTGAGGTATAGTGGTTTTGCAGGAGGGCCACTGCCGGTGTGCTGGCTCAGGAGGTAATCCTTCTTGAGTAGGTCTCTGACCCTCCTGCGCACATCACACCACCTGTTCTGGATGTCTTCCTTTGTGCGCAAACATGGTGATTGTGCGTTCACCCTGTCGACGATCCTCGCCCACATCTTGGTTTTCTGCGACATGGGGGTCTGTTGGACCAATGTGCCAAACTGTGGCTCTACCCTCAGGATCTCGTCTACCATGACTTCCAATTCACTATCTAGGAACTTTAGATTCTTCTTTAGGGGCATGGTGATGGGTGGTGGTGGTGTTTGATGTGTGTGTGTGTGCAAGTGAGGGTGTGTAAGTGTAGGTTTTGCTGTGTGTGTGTGAGGGTGCTATTTGTTGAGGTGCTAATGGTGTGTGGCTTTTGTGTTGGATGAGCTGTGTGTGTGTCTGTGTTTGCTGTGTGATGGTGTTGTGTGCTGGCAGGTCAGTGGAATTTGCAAAGGATCATGGTAGGGATTTGTGGGCTTTATGTAGGTGGAGTTGGGGGTGTGTCCTTGTTCCATTTTTTTCTCCCCCTGTATTTATTGGCTTTGTCTTTGCTTGTTTGGCCCTTTTTTTTGTATTTTTTCATTAGTGATTATTGTGCATGTAGGAGTCGTTCTTCTGACCGAGTAGGACGTTGCAGTTGTCTCGTGCGCGCCTGTCCGAGTCGTTCCCGCTGTGTTTCAGCTCCGTTTCATATGCGGCGTACGCGTCGTTCGCGGGGTATTGTGTTTGTTCGGCTGGCTTTTGTATGCGTGTCGGTCGTACGGCTTGGGCTCCGTGCGAGTCGGTCTGATTTTGCACCCATTGCATCGTACTGCGCGGGTCAGAGTTCGCGGGTACGTTTCGTTCGGGTTGTTTCCTGGTGCGTGTCGGTCGGTGCGATTCGCGTGGTTTCCCGGACGGATAGCTTGTTTCCGGCCGGGTCGGTCGTTCGCCTTGAGTTCCGTGCGAGTCGGTCGTGATTTCCATGCATTTCATCGTACTTCCCAGGTCGGGCAACGCCGGTACGTGTCGGTCGGACTATAATCCCGTACCGAGTCGGTCGGTATTTTTTCCGGCCCGAATCGGAATCGGCCCCAAAGTGTCTAGAATACAGAAAGATGTGGTAGCTAAAAGCAACTCCAGAAAACGTTATCTGCTATTTCCATTTGCACTTAGCAATTGAACCAGTGGAACTATCTGAGGAGGTTTCATAGTGCCCCTTGGTGACATAGTACCCCAATATACGTTTTTTAACTGCCACAAAGAACTAATTGTACAAAACAATTTGTTAAATAAATTACTTAAAAAGCAAAAGGTTCTACCAGATGTTAGCAAAAGGAACTTGTGGACCATTTTTAGTGCTTTAGGCTCTGGAACCTAGGAATATTATTTCCTGTTACATAATATAATGTGTCTGTCACTCAAAAATTGTGTGACACTACAGCTTAGGGTTGGAAAAGCCAAAAATCTCCAAACACACCCCTACCTCAAAGTAGAAGACCTCCAACCCTATAAGAGGTTTTCCTGTGTACCATATGGACCAATCCAGCCCTCAATACAGCACTGCCCAGCAAATATATGTGTACAAAGAGTATGGCAGCCACACAAGGTAAGAAGAGGTATTATATGATGATGTACAACGTGTTACACAGTCAGATGTTTTCCTGCCAAAATCACCCAGTTGGATAAAAGAAAGACCTGTTGAGACATTTAAGCAGTATTCTCACACCATCGATTTAAGATTGGACAACCATGATTAAATGGTTAGGGAGTATTTTAGATATGGTTTTACAAAGTAGCAGCTCTTCCAAAAGAAGGTCAAAACCTTAAAAACACAGCTGGCAAAACTAATCCCAGCAGCGCAAGTATTGGAAGACAGAGCAGAGGATGCACAGAACCGCTAGCACTGCAACAACATGTGCTTCTTCGGCTTCCTGGAGCAAGCGGAGGGGAGCGTTGCAGAGGGTCTCCTAGAGACTTGGATCTGAACTAACTGTGCTGTGGCCCGAGGGACTGACTAAGCTGTTTGCTGTGGAGCAGGCACATCGGGAGCTGGGGGCCTGTCCTCCCCCAGTGGCATCCCAGTGAGCAGTGATAGCCCGGACATTCCACCACAAAGACCACAACTGGATACTAAGAGCGGCCAGACTCACGCCCAGCAGCCCATCTTAAAACTATGCCATTTCTATCTATCTGGACTATACACACCAGGTCCAAGCTCAGCGCCAGTCGTATGTTGAAGTGAAACAGAAGCTCAAAACCATGGACCTTATGTATATGTTTTTTTTCTGACCCACCTGAAAGTTATAGGGTAGGGCACGAGAGCTACTTTTTTTAGATGTCCGAAGAGGTGTGGGCATGGCTGGAGATGTGGAACAAGGTGGTGCCTAGCCGGGCTGGAGCGACTGGCCCTCAGTCATCAGACTTGCAGTGGAGGGAGGCCCGAAAGGCTGCCTCCAAGGAGATGGGCTGAGTTATGATCTAGGAGGACAACACAATGGCCAGGATTGGCGATCCAGAGGCAAGCAGCCCGGACGCGATGGAGGACAAGTACGGACAAGGGTTTGTGAGTACACTGCAAAAGACATAGATAATGAACTGAGTGGAAAATCCCTGCCCCAGGCCAGGAGCCCCCCCAAGGAGGAATGTTACAGGTGGGTACTTTTTCCCTATGACCAGAAAACTAGTCACCTGGAATGTATGAGGATTGAAATATTATCCTAAGTGATATAGAACATATTGCTAACTTCGTAGATAAAGTGCAAATCGCAATGGTACAGGAGATCCTTTTGCTCCACACACAGCCGACGAAGTTGAGGAAAAGATGGAGAGGCCACATGTTTGCAGCCATGTACTCTAACTATGCAAAAGGGATGGTGACCTGGATAGCTGCGTGGGTCCCGTTCATGGAATGAGCAGTCGTGACTGACCCACAGGGCAGTTATGTAGTGGTGCTGTGGGTCTTGGATGCCTTTGATACCTGCTTAGTTAATAACTATGCTCCTAATGTGCACAACAAAGGCTTCTTTCCTGACCTAATAGGAGCTATTGCTCTCTACATAGAGATGTGCCTCATTTGGGTAGGCAACTTTAACTGTGTTCAAGACTGACAGGTGGATAAACATTTCTCGGCCGGGTCATAAGCCTCAGATATAAAGGGTGCTGGGGTGGCAAAGGATGGATATCACCTGATGGATATTTGGAGGCATCAGCATGCAGAAGAGTGTACATATTCTCATTCCTCCTATGTCCACGGAGGCTATAGCTGGATAGAATATGTACTTGTGTGAAGTGTAGATGTGGATGTCTATAGGTCCTTGGCCTACCTCAATTGGTATCCTTCTGATCGCTCCCTGCTGTTGGTGATGCTGGAGCCTCAGTGGCATAGTCCTAGGATCCCTCTGAGGCAGCAGCTGCTGGTGGAGGCCGACGTTTGAGTCCTTTCGGAACAATTTCCCTTCTTCTGATGTGTGGGCGAAACGCGTTGGCTGGTTCTTTCTTATGAAGCACATCAGAGAATAAAAAGACCAGAAAACGTTGTTATATAAATGTCTGTCTTTGATGTGGTTTTTGTTACTGATTCTGCTTGAATTGTTTATGCTAATATATTGCCTCTCATCCAAATCAATTTTACATTGTTACATTTGTGGTCTATAGGCAGCGGTCCATTTGAGGTGGGCAATATTGTCAATTACATAGTGACTAGTCGTGGTGGTGCAGTCATCTATGACCCAGCTGCTCTTTCTCTGTTTTTTCCTTCTGATCGCTCCCTGCTGTTGGTGATGCTGGAGCCTCGGTGGCATAGTCCTAGGATCCCTCTGAGGCAGCTGCTGGTGGAGGCCGACGTTTGAGTCCTTTCGGAACAATTTCCCTTCTTCTGATGTAACACTGGCACAGTGGGTAGTAAGGCGATGGAATGGGAGGCCTACAAAGTGGCACTGAGATGAGTGTGTATAGCATATGTACATGGGGTACATAAGCAACGTGAACGTGAGTTAACTGAGCTGGAATGCCAGCAGGCACAACTGAAGGGACAGGTGGGGTGGACCCTGGCGAAACGTGAAGAGATATCTGGGGACACATGGGCCATTCTGCAAAAGTATACCTGCACACGCTATAGGGAGCGCTTCTTTTGTGAAGGAGTCAAGAATGGCAGGTTACTCACATGGCTCCTGAAATTAGCCCGATTCTCACATCTTGTCCCTCCAATATGTGTGTTGAGTTGCTTTACAGCCCACTATGATTTAAATGTGGGGCAGTTGCTGGAGGGTCTGCAACGGTCATTGGAATTTTGGAACATCATGCCTCTCTTTGGCCAAAATGGTGTTGCTGCCACGTTGTCTGTACGAGCTAAAACATGTGATGTAGCCAGTACCTCACAGTATATTTGCTCCATAAGCTGTTGTGTGTGCTAGTTTGGTTGGAGAAGAAGAGCCTAGTGAGACTACAGATCCTGAAGCTCTCCTGGAAGAGTGGAGGGCTGGGTCTCCCTGACTTCTTCCTATACTATGCGGCTACCCAGCTCTAGCACGGTAACCAGTCTAAATATCGAATTTTAAATATCGAGTTGCCAAAATATCGACTTACAATAATATAGTGGTGCAGAATATTGAAATGCAGGTAAGAAATATCGTTTATTATAATATCGAAGTTAGTAATATCGACAGTCATAATATAGTTGTAAAAAATATCGATTTTATTTTAGTGTTTTAAGTGTTAGTATATGTGTTAAAAGTATATATTATGTTTGTAATGTATGTTGGAATTTTTTAAAAGTAATGATTTTTATGTTAAATTATTTTTGCGTACTTTAGTTCCGTAGCGGGTTGTGGGTTTATAGGGGAATAGGGTGGGAAGTAATTTAATTATAATATATTAATTAAGAATTTTTTTGAATTAATTACTTATATATTAATTAATTTTTGTGTAATTGTATTCCGTAGCGGGTTGTGGGTTTATAGGGGAATAGGGTGGGAAGTAATTTTATTTAAATTCATTAATTAATAAATAAATAAATAAATAATTTTGTATTTAATAATTTATATGGTTAATTGTGTTAATTAATTAATTATTAATTAATTATAAATTGATTAATAATAATTAATACATTATTGGTAATTATGTTTAATGTGTATTTTTAAAATTAATTAGGGGCCCATTACGATGGCGGGCGGAAGCACTACCGCCGTGCTGGCGGATGCAAAAACCACCAGTTACCGCCGGCACGCAGCAGTCCACACGCCCGCCCAATTACGATGCGAAAAGCAGGCCAAACACCGCCGGCAAGCCAGCAACACCGTCCGCCATCAAAGTGCGCCCGCACACGTAGCGGCGCAGCACAACTGACACACACCGTCCGACGAAACACGTCCCGCCCGGCGCATAAATTACGATGCCGCAAACAAACGGCTCCCACGGCAAAGAGACACCGCACGTGAAAGAGAGGCGGAAACACGGACGCAGAGCACGGACAACGAAGAAGCGGCACCCCGGGCATGAATCCAGCACTGCAGGCCCTTCCCATGCTACTGCTGATGCACCACCAAGGACGCAACGTACCGCGGAGACGCAGGTAGGCACACACACAACAAGTGCACGCAAACAGCGCACACAGTGCAAGGGCGGATAAAGCGGACAACCCCCCACCAGCGCGTGCACACTACACATCCACCATTGCATCCACATATGACACACAGGCCAAATCCTAACATCGCGGAACACATGTGTACACACCACCTGGGACTAGGAACCAACCACCCCGTCACGGCCCCAAAGCGCCGATGACGCCGCCACACATGCGCACAACGCAGAGGCCAACCGCAGCGCCATGCATGCGTCGCACACAGACACAGGGACACAACCAAGCAGCACACACACCAGCCCCACCCCGAACGCACATGACACGTGACAGGCCGGCCACAGACATGTCCCCAACGCCCAATTCACGGACAACACCCAACGCCACACAACCGACGCACACATGTCAGTTAAGTCACGCAACAGCAGGACACACCCCAGTGTAACAAACATGGCGAAGCACACAGCGGCGGCAACACCAACTAGGAGAAGCAGGGCCCCTTCGGGAAGAGGAACGCCAGTACCACACTGAAAAACCCATACCACCCTGCACATATGAACAAGACACATGAAACGGAACACCAAAGAGCCCGGGGACCGACAACAGGTGGCCCAAGAATTACATCCACACACAAGGCCCAACGCAGAGCGGAAAGGCAGCCTGCCGCCCACACAAGGGAGAGCAGACAGCACTGAATGACCTTCCATTCCAACACCGAAACCACAGCCCTACGACAGAAGCCGGTGAATACAGCCATTGTCCAAGAATAGACCAACACAGGCATGCCGAGGAGACCGACCACACGGCAGATAGCGCATATCACAGAAGCACACAACGGACGGGGAGGAAAGAAGAAAACACTCCCCCATGTCGGCCACATGCAAGTTAATTGGAAGGAGTCACACAGCACCGACCTTGAACTGTCTGAGAAGCATGTGGGAAGAGGGCCCGTGTCCTCCAAACAAGCCAACAGAACACAAGTCCTGTCTCCCCACGACTACACAGAGCTCACAGCAACCCCGAAGCGTGCACATTGCA